>VUQG01035961.1:0-10002 GCA_015106755.1 Etia nguti
TCTTTGTGAGTCTGTGTTGGTCTGTGTGAGTCTGTGGTGGTCTTTGTCAGTCTTTGTGAATCTGTGGGAGTCTGTGGCAGTCGTTGTGAGTCTGTGTTGGTCTGTGTGGGTCTGTGTGAGTCTGTGGTGGTATGTGTAAGTCTGTATGAGTGTGTGTTGGTCTGTGTGAGTCTGTGTCAGTCTTTGTGAGTCTGTGTTGGTCTGTGGGTGTCTGTGTGAATCTTTGTGAGTCTGTGGTGGTCTTTGTCAGTCTTTGTGAATCTGTGGGAGTCTGTGGCAGTCTTTGTGAGTCTGTGTTGGTCTGTGGGAGTCTTTGTGAGTCTGTGTTGGTCTGTGTCCGTCTGTGTGAGTCTGTGGTGGTCTTTGTGAGTCTTTGTGATCTGTGTGAGTCTGTGTCAGTCTTTGTGAGTCTGTGTTAGCTTGTGGGAGTCTTTGTGAGTGTGTGTTGATCTGTGTCAGTCTTTGTGAGTCTGTGTGAGTCTGTGGTGGTCTGTGTGAATCAATGTGAGTCTTTGTGAGTCTGTGTGAGTCTGTGTGAGTCTTTGTGAGTCTGTGTCAGTCTGTGGGAGTCTGTGTGAGTCTGTGTCAGTCTTTGTGAGTCTGTGTAAGTCTGTGTGAGTCTGTGTCAGTCTTTGTGAGTCTGTGTTGGTCTGTGGGAGTCTGTGTGAGTCTGTGGTGGTCTGTGTGAATCAATGTGAGTCTTTGTGAGTCTGTGTCAGTCTGTGTGAGTCTGTGTTGGTCTGTGTGAGGCGTTCAGGGTCAGTGTTTAAATAACTTTAGATGGAGAAAAGCTTCTTTTTGTGTGTGCGACTGAACTGAGCAGCATTCTCTGGATATTTTGACCTTTTTAGGAGACAAACGTTTATGTTTGAGCTCCAGTTCAACTCTTCATCACTCTCACACAGCCCTGCAGGAATATTCATTAATATGAGCTTATAAATATGAATGCGTGTGACTTACATCACAAGATATGAGTGCCTGAGCGGGCTCAGAGTGCAGAGAAGGAGCAGGTGGAGGCATTTAGCAGAAACTGACGGGGTCTAAATGGAGAGGAATGAAGAGGAGAGGCTGAGAGTAGATAGGTGCTGTGGCAAACAAGTAGACTTTCCAGCCGTTTCATACATCAGCCAGCGCCTCTGATCAGAATTCCTGCCATCAGACTGGGATTTCCTTTAAACCTTTCCAAAGAGCTGTTTTAGAGTTAACACAATAAACATAAATAAAGTAACTGCTCATTCATCCCTTTTTGCATTTGCTTGGATGTTTTCAAGACTCAGAGGTGACTCATCAGTCCAGTAACCAATGAAACAGCGGTTTGAAATCATGTCATTTTAATCTAAACCGTCGCCTGTTTCTAAGACTGTCCCACAAGTTTTTACTGCTGAAACAAATCAGCAGGAATCATCAGCCCCAGCACTCCATCAACCCTCCAGAACTTCCAGAACTTCTCTTCTTGCACACATGAATGAGCAAATATGTCATGAACTGTGTGTGGAGCAGGCAGGATTGGACCCAAATGCAGACTCGTGAGGCAGGACTTAACACAAACACACAGCTTTATTGTTGAAACATCAAAGAAAAACAAAACTAACCTAAACTGGGAATACTGAAACCTATACAAACACATGGAAACACACAGACAGGACAGATGGAGACGCAATCTACCACGGGGAACACAGCTGACACAAATGAACACGATGCCACAGGGGAAGCAAAACTAAACACACCGAACATGGAACATGAGACTGTCAAAATAAAACAGGAAACATAATGAGATGGAGGCTGTGACAACAGGACATGGAACATATGACAGACTGGGGAGATGGGATGGAACACAAGGAGAGGAACAGGGGAACAGATAAGGGGACAAAACACAGACACCACTAAGAGGGCGAGGGAGAAAGAGCGAGAGAGACATGATGGGCTGGGGAAACATGGGATAAAACATAAAGAGGGGAACATTGGAACAGAAAAGGGAAAGAACATACAAGGACACACACATAAACAGAGACACACAGAGAGAGGGACACAGAGGGCAGAGACACAAGGGGAAGCTAATAACCAAGGAGCTATGACAGGACAACCTAGGCAATATAGAATAAACTCATGACCAACTAAATGAACTTAAACATAAACCATAATACAAAATGACATCAAAACACTGGTTCAACTGACCCAGGACTGTGAGAAAAAATGAGACTAGACCCAAAATAATCGTGTTCATGTCCAGAAAAACAAATAAATTCAGTTTCATGAACATTTTAAAACCTTTGCTGAAGGTTCCCTACAGACAGCATGTCAGACGTCACCAAAGGAGCCGTGTCAGTGATTAAAGTCCGTCTGAGCCTCACTGGTGCCCAACATGTGCAATTTGTTGTTTGTGATTTTGGGAGGTGATCAGAGCTCTTCTGACAGATCCTGCGATGGCCGATATGTTGGAATGCTGTTTTGTGCTCCAGGTCTTAACACCAGACTATGAATAATGATGAGAATTTCCATCGAAGCTAAGCGGTCAGTCAAAACGCCAAACACTGAAGGACAAAGTGAGTTAAATGCCGCTGAAACACATTATTAATGACGAGCAGCAGAGGGAAGGTTAAAGAGCACGGACACACTCAGCATCAACAAAGAGGATTCAGCTGTACGTCCTGGGAACGAGCGCAGCGGGTTTCATAATTACTGACGTTCAGGTGATGCTACATTTGTGCACAGACTTCACCCAGAGAGAGACAAAACCAAGCAAAAACAGCTGAGAAAAGTGAAATAAAGTTTGGATTACCAGCCCAGTCGGGCCTTCACACCAGGTCATCAGCACTCATCAACACTCCAGTCAGAGGAAACGGTTACAGCCTGATAACAGATTCAGACATCACACTTTGCTCGGCCATTCACCGTCTGAAGACTCACCTCAGCAGTCCTGAGATGTCTTACGCAAAGAGAACAATTTGAGTTGAATCTAACGCGCCATGGCTAAACTTTTAATGCAATAAAATGAACAGCTTCTTAGGGCGCTTCTCTCGGAGCTCAGCACAGTTCACGAGGACGGGAACAGAACCCGATCTGGCCTGACTGAAACAAAGTCGTGCACGTGGCTTCCCGCAGGACCATGATGAAGGAGGTTTATGGTCTCACTCCCAGCCAGTCACACGTGGATGCTCTATTGATGATGGCGAGCCGCACTGACCCAGATAGGCCTAAAGCAGCACGCAGCCACTCTCGTGTTCCTGCTGAAGTGAGTTCTGATGCTGAACGCAGCGTTTGACTCCCTTCTTGGAGAGTTCTCATTAACACGTCTGCAGACAAGCTGCACTGATCTGCACACCTTGTTGCTCAGAGTCATTCTGATGTGGACTCGTGAGCTTTCATCTGGTAACAGGTTCCTCCTCTGGGACTGATCGCTGATTAGTCTGTGTGAGTGCTGATTGGTGGAGGGTAAACTCTTCAGAGATGCTGCTGAATCTTCTTCCAGCCCGGTGAGCATCAAAACTCTTCCTCATGTTTGATGTGAACATGGCAGTCCCGTGCACCAGCTTCCTTCTTCTTATCCAAAGTGAAGTTGTACTGGCAGCAGGGTAGGCTGGGCTCCTCCCCTGCAGTATTTTCCACTACCAAGGTTTTTCCAGCCAGACGAGACAGAGTTGAGATCTCTTCAGTGAGTTCTGGGTCTGCTTAGAAAACCTCAAAGAAGAGGCACCCAAGAGGCAATCCTGACCACCTGCCTCCCTTTGAAGGGGTGCAGTAATGGCTCTGGCACCTGTATCCTTAGTCTTCTTGTGTCCAGCCACAGCTCGCGGTGATGTTAGGACCACAGTCTGACTGAAAACCCGTGAGTGTCACCTTTAAATCAGACGTTCACAGACACTTCCTCCTCACGTAGAAGTACAACTGGATCATTTTACTCCCGTTTTCAATATTATCTATTATACTATTACACTGATCATCTGATGATGAAATTATTATATAATCTGGTGAATTTTAAGATTTTAGGTATAAAAACTTAGTGGAATCTGATTTTTCCCCTGTGACTGTGAAAAGGGAACCACAAAGCTCTGTGGGCCTCCCAGCTGACAAACCTGTGATTAATGATGAGGAGTTTACCCCAAGTTGCAGGGCTGTGGTGCAGAGCTGCTACACTGCAGTGCATTCATGAATAAAACACGACGCTGGAAACAGCATCCTTTCTGATCTGCACCCGTACGGTGACACTGACGTGCACATGTGCAGGCTCCTTTTAAATGAAAGCTGTCACGGAAAACTACAATCGTGTCACGGATTTGAGTTCTGCACTATTTGCTTTATTATTCAGTCAAAGTGGTGATAAAGACACGCTGGCGTTGCTTAACAGCATTAGTCAGAAAGCGTGCAGTAACAGCAGTAAGGACCAGGTAGCTGATCACAGCCTCTCTGCAGGCAGCAGTGTGTAAAGCTGGGTTTCATCTTTACGGAAGTAAAGTATCTGAAGGTGCAGTCTGTGAAGTGACGCTGACTTCGACAGCTGTGTTGAAGGTTCAGATCAGTGCAGACAGTCCGGCCACGTCTCGCTGCCAAGTACAGCCTTTTAATTCAGCCTCTGCCTCACGTCAGGTTCTTCTTTGCTCCGCCTACTTTTAGCTGGATAGCCTGCAGCTAAGGTGTCCTCAGGAGAGATGAAAGACTGAGGATCTTTACTGAGAGTACCAATCACTACATGAGGCACATAAAGTTCCTCCTGAATGGCAGAGCTCCGAGGCTGATCGATCCTTTTGGTCCCAAGGTCGAGCGGTAACTCAACAGCTTCACTTCTGCACATGGCCCTCGCTCCAAGGAGGCAGGATAGGCTTAGGGTTAGCTATAACTGCAGTCTGCATGTTCTAGCGTGAAAGTCTGTCCATTTCCTGCCGTACCTTAGAAAGCAGAGAAGTCAAATCTTCATCACAGAGTCAGAGCTCCTCACTGGAACAGAGAGAGGAGCGAGGGCGCTGTGCTACAGCTTTAACAGCCATGTTTCACGCGTAGCTTTCATTAGGATTAAATTCCCCTACAGCCCGAAGCTGTGATTAAATTCAATGCCCTACGGTGCAGGCAGATGTAATGCTGGTGGGAACAGGTTGCTGCAGCTGATGATGATGATGGTTTTATGTGGACATGGTGCTGTGCAGGACGTGCACGTCACATCTGAAGCCCGTGGTCCTCGGTCAGGGCTCAAATCCAAACACACACAGCCAGCACATAAAGACACATCAAGATAGGTGTGTGTATGCGTGTGTGTGTGTGTGCGTGTGTGTGCGTGTGGCTTACTGTTCTCGTGCTCTTCCACATTTCCCAGGAACGTTGCTGGGACTCCGAAGGCGGAAGCCAGCACCCACACACAGATGTTCACCACCTTAACACATGAAGACGTGAACAGTTGAACATGATCGCTTTAACGTTTTTAAGACTTCCACATCATCGTTGTGATTTTTATACAAATTGAGTCATACCCTGAAATTAGATTTTAATTAATATTTGAAAACAAATTTGTCACATGGTTCAATAAACTCTCCATTACCAAAAAATTTGAATTTCCTGGCAGTTATTTCATATTTCAGGCTTTAAGGGGTTAACAGCCAATCAGCGCTTTATACCTTAAGGTAAAAGCCTACAATAATAACTGTACAAACACATTTGACATGAAAAGCAGTTTAATGGCATCTCAGTGAGTGGCAGCTCAGTATTTCCAGGCTAAAACACAGCACACTCGCCCTGATAACGTCTATATAAAAAGAGTCAAAATAATGCAGAAAACCTATGAAAAGTTCTTTAAACCTGCATTCTACACAATGACCAGCAGGGGGCAACTCCTCTGGTTGAAGACAGTTTATTTTGGTCCAGAGAAGAGTCAGAAAGGTCAGGAAAGCTGCTCACTGGTTCATAATGTTTCACTAATTTAGACTAAATGAACGCAAAGTTTCCCTCTGATAGGAGCGAGACGTGTGATGTCACAGCGGCTGTGTTTTATAACATCTGAGTCTCTGACGGCAGAATAAAACTTACCTTGGCCTTGTGAGGAGTCCTCATGTCCAGCGCTTTGACAGGGTGGCACACAGCCACGTACCTGTCAATGCTCATCACCGTCAGCGTGAAGGTGCTGGTGAACATGTTGTAGTAGTCGATGGACACCATCACCTTGCACAGAGTGTTCCCGAACGGCCAGAAGCCCAGATACAAATCAGTGCCCTGGAAACATCCAGAAAGCAGAGTCTGACCGTGAAACACACAACTTATCCTGCTCAGGGTCACAGAGCTGGAGCTCCTAAAGAAACAGGTGGCTAACCTACAGAGTTTGCACACGTGCAGATGATGTCGTACCTGGAAAGGTAGCGTAGCCAGAAAGAGTGAGTCAGCCAGTGCCAGGTTAAAGATGTAGATGTTGGTGGCTGTTTTCATCTTGGTGTACCTGAGCGAGAAGAATAAGTTCAGTCAGACACACAAACACACACCTGGACCACCTCAGTGACGCGCCTCAGACCACAGCAGAAAACCACAGACTGAGGCACCGCTGACCATCCTCAGTTCATCACTGTCACTGCCACAGACTGCAGGAGGCACGCGTAGTGCTGAGACCTCCCACAGAGGCCATGTGAACACGTGACGACGTTTCAATGCCTGTTCAACTTGAACCATCACGTGACGCACTTTAATCACATGTGTAACTTTAGAGACAGCAGGAGGCGCTCTCAACACGGCCAGACCTAGAAGACAGGTTTGTAACCTAGCAACCTGTCTGAGCCTGTAAACACCGCCTGCGGTAATCCTCAGCCGAGCTTAAATCTAAAACCAGGTCTAAGGCGGCCGAAGAAGAAGCAGCTCTCATATGAAGTGAAGCGAGTTCCAGAGGCGAGGGAGGGGCATGCTCCGCTTTTTTAAACTTAATTTAGGAACCACTGGGAGAATGGGAAGGAAACACAAAAAGAAGCACACAGCGGGAGGAGACGCAGAGTCATGTGACCTGCGTGTTATCTGAGAGCGTCGGCTGCTGCAACTTTGAACCAAGTGAAGAAAACGCAGTGCAGTCAAACCTCCTCCTCCTCCTCCTCCCTGCCCTCAGCCGGTTTTACCCTCGCTCTCTCTCCTCAGCACATCCCCTTCTTTCTTCTACTCTTCCTCTCGTCTCCTCCTCTGCCTCCTTTCCTCTTCAGTCCTCTTATTATTTCTCCAGCTTCGGTTTTAGCTGTTGTTCCTCGCTTCCTTTACATCCCAACATCTGTGTCTTTCACTCTTTTATGCTTTCATGCCTCTCGTTATCTCCCTCTGATGTATCCCTGCTGCACTCAGCTCCCTGACTCCGTCTGCGCTCGACCTGCAGCTCACAGGAAGCTGCCTTTATTAAGTTAAAATTAGGTCTTAAAGGTCAAAACTGAGAGATGAAGATGAGCGGCTGACGGAGGGGCTGAGAGAGGCAAAGGAGCGGCGACGTTTAGCCGTCAGAATATTAATCCAGGGAAATCTTAATCTCTATTTATGTTTCAGTGCTTCTGGATTATTTCACTCTAAAAAAATGAATCTACTGCTCCACCTTAAACACCTGCAGCCTCCACAGCCAGAGAGGTGGAGGAAGAGGCTGCAGGGGGATCAGGCAGGAGGTCAAACTTCCTGCTTTTGACTCTCACTATGGTCAAGTTTGGTCTGCTCCTTATTTTCTCCTCCACCTTCTCAATATTGCTGCTCCTCACTCCTCCGCCTCTCAGCTCCAATCAGCTGCTTTCATCTCTCCATCGGTTCTCTCGCAGTCTTTCCTTCCTTGCTTCCTTCCTTCCTTCCTTCCTCGTAGCCTATCTGCTGTACCGTTTCTGTCTTTCCTTCCTGCCTCCTTCCTCGTGCACACTGAAGTCTTGCCGGGAGCTCGGGAGTCTTCACACAGAATATTTTATGGTGTTCAGCTGAGCTCTCCGTCCATTTTCACATCGGGGACCACATCTCCCCTCCTAACCCTCTACATCTCCACCTCCTCTCTCTTCTGTTGCTCTTTTGCTGTAGTTCAGTAAAACTGAAATGCTGATTATGAGTTCAGTGCTCGTGGGCACAAAGGAAGAGGAGAAAGGAGTGACAGGTGAGGCCGGAGCTCAGAGAAGTGTCGGGCAGTCGTGTCATCTCACAAACACACACAAGCATTTTTACAGCGCTGCGATGTGCGTTTGCACCGAGTTTCATCAGCTCTGCTGCTTTGATGATTTACTGCAGGATTGTGTGCTTCACTGCGAAAGCACGCCGACAGTAAGAAACACAAGTACTGAAGACAAACGAGTCCTTCGTGCAGCGAATGCTTAAAGAGCGTCCTGAGACAAGATCCTCATCTCTGTGTGCTGCGCAGAAATGATTCTTTATTGAAACGCCTCAGAATCAGGACGAAGGACAAAGATCATCATTCATTTAGTCTGCCTCTCAGCAACACAATCAAAGAAACTGCATCTCTCCATCAAAGCTGGAAACTGATCCTGGATCCTGACCAGAATTCCTCCGTCTCCCGGTTTCTCTTAATTTCTTTTGGTGCGTTTATCTGAAGATACCAAACGTCTGTAAAGGGATCCAAGCCTGAGAACGTTTCCATACAAATGTGTTTAACAGTAACCCTGCAAACAAACACAAACGGTGACACACAGTCAGGTGACAGGCTCGCTTGGTTGAGTCTGAAAAGAAAGACCTGAAGAGGTTTTAGTTTTTTGGGGCGAACACAAACCCCGCCGACAGCAGCAGCCTGGACCTCAGTCGGTATCTTTTATGACTGCTAATCTCTCACATCTAATTCATCTATATGATCCCAAAAAACGGTGAAAAGCTGTGACATTGCCATAAACCTGTCTTTAGTCCAAAAGCCAGACCCTGCTCTACGTGCACTGAAGCCTGTGCAACGGCAAACGTACATCAGCCTCTTCTCTGCGACGGGACCCTTCTCCTGCCTCTCCGAAGTCCAGCTGTAGCTCGCGTGTGATAAATGAAGTGCTCACACAGAGACTACTGCTGTGCGTATCCCTCATAATCCTGAAACGAACACTTGATCCTGTTAGCGTTCACTGTGTGTCTGCACTTAAGGAATCTCCAAAACAAGCATGAAATATTTAAGCATCCATCACAGAGGCTTTACTGCCTCACGCCTCCTCTCAGTTAATTCCTCAGCTCTCACTCTAATTGTCTTTTCACCACTTCTGTCCTCCTCGGAGAAACACCGAGGCCAGCCTTATCCTCTGAGCCAAGCTAATCCAGCACGCCGCCTGCAGCTTCCTCTCACAGCTCCGACTGTGGAGGTCGCTCAGGGCGGGCTGGAAGCAGATCTTTGGATTCCACCACCCCTGGACTACTGAACAGAGGGAGGTCCATGGCACTGACCTTCAACTGTTTAATACATTTTGTAAATGTGTAATTTGAGTTTGTGTATCTTCTGTCAAAACCCCCCCGCCCAACTTTCTCCTGTGGTGGGCTGGTGACCCGACTTCTTTCTCTACGACAGCTATGACCACAGGCAGGGGGTCTCTCTCAGCTTTCTGCAGATGATGTGCTTGCATTGGTTTATCCAATGATCCAGATCACCATTCAGTCGAGTGTGAAGCAGCACAGATGAGAATTAACACCTCCAATCATGGTTCATGAAAAAGGGTGAAATGGGGCAGGAGTGGAAGAGTTCAGGTATCTCAGGTTAATGAGCGAGAGGAGAGAGAGGTATCTGCTTAGAGTACTGAGGCAGAAGATGGATGGATTTTATAAACTTTATAAACATTCAAACCAAACTGGTTAAACCATCCAGCTGTTCTCTTGCAATTCATTGTCTTATCCAGAGGGGGGGGTGAGGTACACCTGGACAGGTCACCAGCAGGGTTAACACAAAGAGACAGAAAAGCATTCACCTCTATGAATAATGTATGATAATGTTTTTTAAATGTCACTATCGGAGTGCCGCAGGGTCCTGTCCTGGGGCCTACAATATTTACTATTTATGTCAGACTCTAGATGCGTCTGTTCATTTCTACGCAGATGATACAACTGTTTATT
>VUQG01035961.1:10022-21123 GCA_015106755.1 Etia nguti
TTGTGCTTATACTGTCGACGTGGTTTGCAAACAGTTTTCAGCCACAGTTGGGTCGGCACAGAAACAGAAACAGTGTGCCGCCAGTTTAAGGCACTTCTATTGAAACTGTGGCCTCACACAAATACCTAGGTACTGTGATTGATGACAATCTTTCCTTTAAGCCACACATTGACCACTTATTAAAGAAACTGAGGCTGAAGTTGGGCTTCTTTTTCAGAAACACATCATGTTTCCCTTTCACTTCAACAAAAAGACTCGTTGCTGCCACTTTTTGCTCCGTCCTGGATCACGGTGTCATCATTTACACGAATGCTTCTGCTCACTCTCTTCATCTGTCGGATTCTGTCCATGGTGGGACATTAGGATTTATAACTGGCTGTAAATCTTTAACACACCACTGTACTCTATGTTCTCTGGCTGACTGGTCCTCGTTGGTCTCACACAGGATGGTTCATCGGTATTATTTTATCTATAAATGTATTTCTGGTTTACTGCCCTCTGAATTATCAGAGTACATGGTGATAGAGTGCGGTCTCACGACATCATTACATTCGTCGTTCCATCGGTTCGTGCAGAGCTCGGGAAGAAGGCGTTCTCCTTTTCTGCTCCATCTTCATGGAATACTTACAGAAGGACTTGAAGCTCGTCGGTTTCACAGAATTCAAAAGACGTACAAATGTTTTTGTGGAAAACTTGTCTTTGATATGACTGTTTACATTTTATTGTTGTTTGTTTGTCTGGAACAGGTCCCTCCGGTACATGACACACTGAGTCTCAATGGGACTCAGTGTGTCATGTAGAATAAACAGTTAATCTAACCCCACTAACTGCATGTGTTTGGACTGTGGGAGGAGCCTGGAGTACCCGGAGAGAACCCACATAAACGCCAACCAAAAAGGCAAGATGGTGGACGCAAACCCACGACCACCATACTAACCACTGCGGTTAAACCACGTGGTTAGTACCTGTTGTTGGTTGACTTGTGACTGGACGATAATCAGTGATCAGCTTTGGTTTTCAGGTATTTCAGAGCACCCCAGTCTGTTCTTCATTGTGTCTGAAGACCACCGGGCAGAGGTACCCGCCTCCCTGCTCCTGTTGCTTTGGCTGCTCATTGTTGTACTAATAATAAAGGAGACTCTTTTTCTGCGGTGCTATCAGAGACAGAAAACATCACGCAGCCATAAAGCTGATGCTGCCACCATGACTGATGGAAGTGTGACGAGCGTCCTGCCTTCTGCTCTATTAATAATTCACATTGAGTCTAATTAGAGCTGCCCAAATAATTCAAACCTCTGTGTTTTTGTTGATTTCCTCTCTTTGATTGCTCGGTTCTCTCTCGCTGCTCACCTTCATATTTCCTCTTCACCTTTCCCCTTTATTTGCATGAGCCCATTATCTTATAATTAATAAATGCAATTAGACCTGTGAACCTTTCAACAGACACACTCGCAACACATAATAAAATGCATTGAATATGCTGCTGCTGCACGGCGAATAAATGACGACGATGATCGGATCTGCACACAGAAGATGGAGCCCAGCCTGTCATGGTGCGAAACGCTCTTCCTGTAGATGTTCCTGCGCTGGTTCAGCTGAAGGACTAGGCTTTACCTGAAGCTCTGATTCAAAGCTGGGGCCAAAAGGAGAGCTGAGGTATGATGGTACTCAAACCCAGTCTGCTTCGCTTCCACTCCCATCATGAGTCATGAGTGCATGCAGACATGCACGAAGGGCTCCAGTGAGTCATCGAGCAATTCGAACAATTTCATTAGAAAACTTTCTCCGCACAAATTCTTTGCTTCGTTTAACACGTGGCTCGGTAGCGCTGTTGTTACCGTGGAAACCTGAGCATTTCACAGACTGACCTGCAAAGAAACGCCTTTAGGAGCGGTGCATGAATGAAACGATTACACCCACGCACACCGGCGCAAGTTAACATGAGGGCAAAGAGGCGGAGCCATCCCCGTGACGCCAAGCTCAGGTTCCTGTGATTAACATTAAAACCTTCACTGGGAAAAAGCTAGCAGGAGTCAGCAAACTGTGACGTGAAGAAAAGCAAACTCTGTAGCTCGCCCTTCACAGGTCTAATTGCATTTGGCTGATATGTAAAAATTTCCAACCAACATTCCTCAGTCCAATAACCGACGATAGGTGATATATTGGCGCAGGTGACTTTTTGATGGGCAGAGCGATGTAATCATGCGCGGACTGATTTGTGCGTTTAGAATTTATAAGTTTTGTTTGGAGGGAATATTTTACTTTTGTGTTTCAGTATTAATATTGATACTTATTGGATTATTTATTTATTTATTTAATTGAGATGCAAAAGACGTAACTTTATGTCTGAGACTTTTTTAATGTTTGCTGGAAGAGACATTTTGATTTTTAAGTGAGTTTTTGTTTAATTTTGTATTTGTTGTTTGATCGAGTATGTAAGACAGACAAACACGGTTAGAGTGGAAAAAAGAAGCCAGTTCCTCTTTGTCTCCCTCCCCACCACTGTGGGTTTTTATTTAAATCAAATGCAGCCCTAATTTCATCACATAAAGGCACCGTCTAGACCTCAGACTCAACAACACTCTGACCCAGTGACAGTCAGCAACATCACTTATGACAGTCAGACCTTTATCATGTTTCCTTCCTGTTTCTGAAACTTGCTTCTGGGCAGGAGGACATTAAAGCTTTATTATTGAAGGTTGAGCAGCTGATGGTCTGAGTTCTGTGATTGTGAAATACTTGAGATGATGATGAGTGGCCGATGAAGCAGCGGCTCTTAATGTACGACAGGACGATTCAAAGTGATTTGATGTTTGAACGAGTAAACGTAAATAGAAACAATGAACGGTTTGATGGTGCTTTTTCTTCGAAGGCTGTCCAGGTTTCTGTGGTTTCTCTCAGACTTCATTTCTCTCTCTGCTTCCTCTGATGATTCTTTAATCCACTGAGCTGTTTGGTTTCAAATATTAATAATCACTGAATTATTCACACACTACCACTGTGTGTGTGTGTGTGTGTGTGTGTGTGTGTGTGTGTGTGTGTGTGTGTGTGTGTGAGGAAACCACAGAGACTGAAACACGCTCTTTGAGAAACTTTGATTCTAAGTGATTTGTGAGTTTTTCTCTCTGCTCTCAGGTGCTGAGACTTCACCATCAGGTGTTCCAGTTATCAGTCATGGATTTGATTACATATGATCACAAATCATTCTTCCAATATTCACACGACCTGCTCCACTTCTGTTTCCTTTGGATAAAAGTAAGGAAACAAAGCAGCACTGTCACATTTATCTTTTATTGACAAACTTAGAGTTATGGACTGAAGGGGGGTGTGGTTAACATCCACCTGTTTCTAAAGAAAGGACGCCTGTCATGACAAACGCAACACCAGAACACAAAGTTAACGGCACAGCCTCCCTGTCGCCCCAGGTGCTGACCAGGTAGCGTCACCCGGTGGTGTCACCTGGTTACAGCAGATTCTCTTGTATTTGCTTGTGCCGATGGCTCTGTGGACAGATCAGGTAGACATGCCAACGATGTGAGCCGCTCTCACACATTGTGTCATGTGCTGAAGCAAACCTGAAGCTGATCTACGATCACAAGAACAGAGTGCACACGTTCAGAGGAGTTTACAGGAGGTAACGCTGCCTCTGAGAAGCAGCTGCATAAACAGCACTGTGCAGTCTCTGCTTTAATGACACAGTTCATAAAGACGTATTTATCTGTGCCCTAACTCACTTGAAGCTTTTTTCATATGCCTGTGTATCTTCAGAGGAAAGAGCTGTTGAAGGAAAGCCTCCCTCAGCGACAATCACAGCCTAATTCACCGCTGGCAGCTGCTGCAGAGGTTCACAGTATTATCATCCCTCTCCTCGGGTCACAGCATCCTCAACCATGTTCTCAAAGAAAGCCATCCAAAGGATCTACAATTATCTCCACCCTGCTGGACTGGAGAGAGAGGGATTACTGAACCACGTCCCACAGCAGAGGAAGGCTTTTCCATGTACTCTGAGGATTACACTGCTCCTTTTGAGACTTTAGGACCTCTCCCACTCATTTCTACACAGCTGCTCTCTGTGCAAAACACTAATAGTATTAGACCAAGCAGCCAGCGTGCTTCACAGTGACATAAAACAGATGCCTTTAATGCCTCTCAGCACTCTCTGCCTGTAGCAGCAGATACAGTTTATCCATCCCCACAATGATTCAGCTCCTCCTCAGCGATCCCAGGTCGTAAACGGCCTCCCCACAGACCTCTGGATCTGCTCCTGTTTGCCTGTCCAGAGGAAAACACGTGTCCTCTCAGGGTGGAGGAGCTCCTGGCTGAGCCAGGACACCCTTCAGAGGAAACTCCTTCCTGTCACTGTCATTCCTTCTGCCCTGCCCACAACTGTGCTCACAGCACAGGGGTGAATGTAGACGGCTCAGTAACTCCACAGCTGAAGGCCACAACCTGCTGAGGCCAGAACAGCTGCATCGCGTACAGGAAACAAGGTGGCGGTCTGCTGCCGACCCCGACTCCTGGTGCAGTTTAATGTGTTTACAGCAGACCGTGTCATTAACGCGATCCTACAGAGGAAGAGAAAGTGACGCGCAGCAAATATCCGTCTGCTAAAAAACACTCTGTGAGACGAGTGGGTGAGACGAGTGCCACCCGAGCAGACCCAGCACAGGACATCTGTGAGGAGGAGACAGGCTCCTCGCTAATCCTGTAATATTACAGATTAGAATATGGAAACGAGTTTACCTGTGAAACCTGCGTCTGAGCTCAAAGGGCTGCTTCTCTGAACACAGAGGTGAGGTGAAGGTGGCGCGCCTCCAGAGGTCCTGCCATTTTTAAAAAGGTCCGCTCACCCGTGAACTTCACAGCTCTTCATCACGTCCCGTTTGGAGTTGCTGGAGTTCACTCCTCACCTTCACAGTCACATCTTTAGCCTGCTCTGTAGCTCACCTGCAGGCCTCTGTCTAACACCTGGCTAAAGAGCCTGCAGAGCCTCACCTGACAGGTGAGGGCTGTGAATGCTTTAAAAAGCCAGACACAGAGAGATGTGCCTGCTCGTTCAGCAACATTTTTCACCGCAGTTTCTTTTATGTAATCTGGGTATTTATCGCCAGTTGTGTCTTTGCATAATTTGGTGAAAATTGCACTGGGAAAGTTTCCTCTGCAGAAGGTTCAGAAAAAAAGAGCCTTCATATGAGGCTGGACCGCTTTAACTTCAGACCAACATGAACTGTGATTTTGGTTCATTTCCATTCAGACTTGGCTGTTTCCCATGAGGAAGATGAGCTCAGACTCCATCTGTCAGACGTCTGCTCTATCTGGCTCTATCTAAGAGCTGTTTTTTTCACGTTCAACCGTGAGTTCACTGCTCGAGGGCCGGATATTTGACCTCATCAGTTTAGTTTGGTAGATACAGGCTGTGCTCTGTAGGGTTTAAAACAACGACGTTCACGTCAGGGTTGGAGATGTGTACTTTTGCTTTGCTGGTTTCAGAAAAAACGCAGCTTTGGGTTGAAACACCAGCAGCCCTGAAAGCTGGCCGTAATGCTGCACCACCAAAGCTCATTCTGCTTTGAGAAGATAAGAACAGGCCGTCTCTCCTCATTATCAGTACCACACTGGAGGACGACAGAGCTGAAGGACGGGAAAATGCCAAAGTGTTTCTGTGCAAAACAAAAAGCTCTTCTTAAGAGAATTTCTCCTTGAAGAAGCATTTACCCTTTGCACACACACAAAGTCTGAAAGACCTGAAAACATCTGTGTCAGAGACAGTTGCTGCTGCTTTCACACGACTGCTGTACATCAAACGCATCACAACATCAGTCCACAGAAGGTGGAAAAAGCTTCGGGGATGAGATTCCCACAGACCACAAGCACAATCCAATGTACACGGCTCGGACAGAAAATCACTGGGTTAATGATCCGTCAGGGTTAAACCGTCTGCTCCCATCACACTTCTCTTCAGAAAAACATAAAGGAATGAACTGAAAACTGCAGAGTTTATTTTAAAATCGGGTTTACGGGATGATATCAGCATTACAGCAGCACCACGAACAGCTCACCATGCTCTAACGAGCCCTGCTGCTAATTTAGGCCCTCGCAAAGTCTGATGACGCCAACCTGAAGACCAGGAAGGAGACGGTTAGCTACACTCTGCAGTGGGCAGGTGAAGTCTGGAGGGGTTGAGTCTGCTGTCTGTAGCTGCAGGTGTTCATGCAGGTTCAGACCGTGGGCTGGTGTACAGTCGGTAAAGAACAAAGGCTACAAACCTTATTTATTTTTACCCGTGACGGTAAAGTCGTGTGGATGTTAACAGAGAAGCTGTGACCAGTCAGCCGAGTCATGTTTCACCTGCAGATTATAGATTCATCCGTCAGCAGACTTGAATCTGCTCACTCTGTTTAACATGTCAAAGGCAGTCATGGAGCACACGTGCTTCCCTTTGCAGAGGCTGCAGAAGGTAATTCAGCTGCAAATTAGCCACAAATCACAGGCTGAGAGGATGTGCTTTAACCTTTTAATGTGTCCTCGAGTCAGCGTGTTACGCAACAACAAATATAAGAAGTCATTTATCTCTTTCATTGGTGCTTTTATCCAGAGAGCATGCAGACTTAATGGCAGTCTTTTCAGAGCTACTCAGGAAATTAAAACTACGACGATAACAACCCGAGGACTCACCTGCCACCAAAGGAGAAGCAGGTGAAGTCGGCTACGCGGCGAACGCTTTTCAGCACAAGCGTCCATCTTCAACCATAAATCAGCAACAGTGGAGCGAGGGCTCCGAATGATTTACATCATCTCAGCGACTGAATACATGGAAGTTCGATCCAAACCGTATGAGAGTTTGTGACGGTCGACGATACCATTTCAGACACCTCACCATGTTTGTTGCATCATAAGATTATAAATTTGACAGAAACCGACTGCAGGCCGCCCTCTGACCAATCAGGCCCGCGTCTCTGATTTCATCATGAAGGTAGCCATTTCCAGAAAAGCACGCAAGCTGAGACTCAAAGCAGTGTGACTGCTGGTGATGGTTGCTCTGTTTCACACTTCTACTGAGCAACGCAACCTCTTAAGTTTACTGTGCTCCGATTGGTGGACAGAACCAGTCACAAGCAGTTTTTCTATCAGGATGCCATGACGACCGTTTTCATCTCCAACCCGACGCAACAACCTGAACCTGGCATCTCCATGCTTCAGGCCTGATCTCACTTGCTGGTGTTCTCGCAGCTCAGGGTTGTAGGCGAGGGGAGGAGCCTAGAACGACGGCCCTGAAGCTCAGCTTTCTCCTCACCAAATATCCACCAGTTTTAATTTTCCCACCAATTAAATCAGATTTCATACAGCGCCAAATCACAACAACAGTCAGCTAAAGGTGCTTTATATTGTATAGTAGAGACCAGAATACAGAGAAACCCCAACTATCAGACGACCCTGTATGAACAGGCACTTTGGCGACAGTGGGGAGGAAAAACGCCCTTTTAACAGGAAGAAACCTCTGGCAGAAGACGGGACAAAGACACGGCGTGTCTGCAAAAACAACAAAAAAAAAAGACGTGCACTGCGTCACATGAAGCCAGAACAGGGCGGAGCCTGTGGAGTCGGAGGAAGCCACACAGCTTCAACATGCGTCCTTCCTCCCGTTTCCTCACAGCTCAAAGGTTTCCTGTGCTTAGTCCTGACCCGAGGATGCACTCAGACTTGCATCTGCAGGAGTCATCGAGATGTGAGGACGTACATTTGTCAGAGCCTCACAGCAGCTCTCACTCTGTACCTGCACCCTGAATAATGGATGCTTAAATATGGAAAAGGAAGTGCTGAGCGTCCTCAGAAAGCTGACAGCTCTGTCATAAGTATCACGCCGCCGGCCTCGGCATGGCCGACTGCTGACAGACGCTGCACGCTGTCATAACACCTTTCAGCTCAAAGAGCTCATCCCTCGTCTTCGGAGGTGCAGACGAAGAGCAGCTTCACTCGTGGTCCTCCTCCGTTCAGGTCCAGCTGAGCACTCAGATTAGCTTCATCCTTTTCTTCAGATTTTACTCCTCTGTCCTTTCTCAGTCTTCAGAGAGTCCTAAGAGTGATTTAGGAGCTGGGAAGAAGGCCACAAAACTTTTCTCTTGAAGCTCAAAGTTCGATGGCAGCCATATTATAACCATACGTATGCTTTTATCCATGATGTTTCCAGGTGACTACAAACTTCAGGGGTTCATTTACAGAGTCAGAGGGTGGAAGAAAATCCCATACCTGGCTGCGTTTGTGTACTTATGTCTTATTAGTTCTGAAAGAATAGAAATGAGAGGCGAGCTGCACAGCAGCAGCACTCGGGCATCAAGTTTATTCACGCTTCGTGTTTGGAGGACAACCCGATAAGTTCAGCTTTGGCTGTTGGTCCTGTTAGCATGTATGTGGTAAACACCACCTGTCTAACAGTTTGAATGATCACAATTTATTATTTACAAGTGTTCAATAAAGAGAAGCCAGCTGCCCCCCTAGAGCCGCCCACAGTTTCTTATTTAACCCGATCATACGCTCGTCCATCACGGATGTAATCGTACCGCCTGCTGCCCGCTGTGCTTGTATGATTCCCAAAGCAGGAAGACAAACAGAAAGCAGGTGAGTGTGTTTGTCTCACAGACTGCCTTTGTGAGAGCTGGCCGTGCGTCTAATCCAAACGTTGATCTCTCCTCCCTAAGATCATTGTTGAGAGGGTGCGGCCGTAATCATGTGCGAAATTAGTTTGGATCGGATTCGATGGGGTTCTGGGTAAAGTTCAAAGCCACTCTAATTAGCATGTGGAGCAGCAGAGGAGACAACCGAGGCCGAGCAGGAAAACCATCGGATGACATTTACACCGCGTCCTACAGACTCGGGGACTGATCTGTGCTGTTGGGATTTACGAAAGCCAGTCAAAGGCGTGGGTGCATCTGACTGCGAATGCAGGAGCTTCTGTTCACTGTTATTTCAGTGAATCCCAGAAATGCCCGTGTTCCCGTCATCAGAGGGTCAGGAACCGTTCACCACCCTGTTACCCTCAGCCACAGCTGTCTCTCCGGGGGACTGCAGCGCTGGGTGTAGTAACCGGTTCTGACATAGCTCGGGTCCAAACTTACGAGTGGATTTAGGGATCTAAAATCGAGGCTACTTTAATCTGGAGAGCACAGTCGGAGCCTCTTCATCCTCTCCATCAGATCCTGCGATGAATCATCTCTCCACCTTCCATCCTCATAGTTCATCTCCGCTCCTCCTCTCTTATTGTTGTTCTTCACTCCTCTTCATCATTCCTTGTCCGTCGCAGTGCTCCCATGTCTCTCCTCAGCCTCCAGTCTCAGCCCTGCTTTCCACTTCCTGCTTTACTCCTTCATCATCATCAATTTCTTCATCAAAACAATCAAACTTATTGATCAGTGCACACAGGCAAGAATCAATAAGGTCTCCTCGGTTTAAAGGGCCAACACTCCAAATGTGGAGGCAGGAGTCAGCAGTTTGAGTCCTACAGTAAACCCTTCACTCTGCTGCTTTGGTTTGCAGGTAAGCAGCAGGACCGTCCTTGGTTAGATTTAGGTGAGTGGCCTCGGCACAGAGCTGTAGATAAAGCGATCGTTGTTTGGGCTGAAACACGCAATGCTCAGTTTTTTTCTGTATGTGCTGCGAGCTGTGCCATGACAGAAATGGGACACTTCATGCCCACCTGACAAATAGATCTCATTTTCAGGTTTGTCCACAATGAGCAGAGGATCCGCCTCGCTCCGCCCGGCACTCTTCCTCTTTTTAAGTAAAATTTGATTTCTATAGTAGCTTTCTTGATAAACGTCACAGTGCTCTTCTTCTTCCTCTCATCTTGCTCTTCACATCACCCTCCATCCGTCTCTCCTTTTCTGTTTCTTGTCCTTTTAGCGTTTACTCTGGGAAAGTGGAAACATTTCAAACATCTTCTGCCTTCATTTCACTTTGAAACTGTTGATTTTTTCTTTAGTAAGTGCTGTAAATGCAGGTTTTGGAGGCACATCACTCATTTTTACCTCTAAATGGCATTTAAAAAGCTCTTCATGCTCCTCTTCTTCCCCCCTCCCTCCCGCCTTCACACACGCTCCTCCTTAATTAACAATTCAATTCCCAACATGCTTCATGGGCACATTCCTGCTTTTTCAGCCCATCTTTTCATTTTCCACTCTGACTTTTATCTACATATGAATCCACATTTGCTCAGCTGTTCATGAGGCTCACACACACACGAGAGGATAACCTGTGATGCTGGCCAAAAACCTCGTCTGTGTTTTATTAACGAGAGCTCAGCTGTGAACATGACCTGTGCTGCTCTTTGTTAACACTGCAGATGATTTATATCAGGGATCTATATGATTTTTTGATGGCTGCAATCAATACAACAATACAACAAGACCCAGAAAAGCCGTGTGTGATGACACTAAGTTAAATACAGCTTATTAAAAAAGAGGAATATTTATGACCTGCAGCCTGTAATGGAACAGAAACAGAGCTCAATAACAGTCAGATTACTGCGCTCGTTTAGAAGCTGCTGCGATGTTTTCACTGTACACTCACACCTAATGGGTTTGCTTCCTACATGCTTCTCTGCTGCTGCTCACAGCAACTGCTTTTAAGCACACACACACACACACACACACACAAAACATTAATTATTAATTGATCAGCTCATTTTCATTCAGCAACAAAGCCGACGCGTACACACCGTCATGCCGCCAGCCGGATCGTACCAGTGCATCGACATTCTTCTCAAACTGAGTGATTTCTACCACAAACTTCATTCACCCAGTGTTGGAGTGATTTTGATAAAAAGTTGCCATTGTTGTGCTTAAAATTGTGAACCTTGGTTTAAACTGCATCATTAAAGATGTTCTTCTGTTTCTGTTCTCCTCCCCTACATGTAGAATGATGGGGGAAGCTATTAGCTATAGTGTTTAACTGCAGGCACATTCAATGTAAAGGTTCTGGTTTCCTTATTTGGAAACCCTTTCAATATAAAGCGCCTTGAGGCGACTGTTGTTGTGATTTGGCGCTATATAAATAAAATTGAATTGAATTGAACTTATTTGGTAAGGAATGTTTACTTCCTGACCTT
>VUQG01035964.1:0-21054 GCA_015106755.1 Etia nguti
TAGGTATTTATTATTGTTGTCCATTTTTAGATTAGATTAGATTAGATTAGATAAAACTTTATTAATCCCTCGGGTGGGTTCCTCCGGGAAATTCGGTTTCCAATAGCACAACACCGACAGAAGTTACAGAATGTGCGCATAAATATACCATATATACACATATATAAATACAGAGACATATATAAATACCGAGTGTACAAAAGGGATAAAATAGAATAAATAGGAATAAGAATACAAGGGAATTGCACATTTCAAGTATTGTGAGTCTATTGCACCGTTGGATATTAACAAAAAGTATTGCACAGTGAAAAGGCACTACAGCTCAGTTGTTCCCCCCTCCTTTGTCCCCCTGTTTCCCCTCCCTCTCCCCTCCAGAGAGGAGTTAAACAGTTTGATGGCATGTGGGACAAAGGAGTTTTTAAGTCTGTTGGTTCTTGACTTTGGGAGAAGCAACCTGTCACTGAACAGACTCCTCTGGTTGTTTATGGCCGTGTGCAGAGGATGCCCTGCATTGTCCATAATGTCCAGCAGTTTCTTTAGCGTCCTTTTCTCTGCTACTGTCACCAGAGTGTCCAGCTTCATGCCGACCACAGAGCCAGCCTTCCTGATCAGTTTCCTGATCAGGATATAGCTTCCGAATTATATCATGATGTTTTAAGGGAATTTGCGAAATGGTATTTATGAGGATACAGACAAAAAAAAAAGTTAAACGATGTTTTATCTGTAATCGCTTGCAGGCAGCAGCATTTTTTTATGCTGGCAAAATCAAGGATATTTTCAGTAAGTTACTGTGACCACCAAGGTGCTGCAGCAGCATTATAGTGCAGTAGTTTTAAAAGAGATGCTCGCTGAGCCATTTGTTTACTTTTGGGTCACACATCACCAGCTGTTGGCTGGTTCAATTTGAAGGTATGTCTGTAATGAAACACATTTGCTGTGTCTATCTTCAGCAGGAGCAGTTTTCTTGCTTATTTTTCTACTACTACTAGTACTGTGCTTTGTTGGAGGTTGATGTAAGCACTGAATTGTCAGTGGATGCTGACACGTGGCGCTCGTTCTCAGAGATCCCTGGGCTCATCTCATTGTGCACTAGGAAAGGTCAACACGTGGTCTTGCTATGATACCATGATATGACACTTTTTTATAACTTCAAAATTTCAACTGATGTTATTACGGATGATTCAGTATGGCACAGCCTTATTGCACCCAGACAGCTGCAGACGAATAGTCATTTGTGTTGTAACTCTTCCAAGAGATGCATGCATAGTTGTTGCATTTTAGCGTAACAGGCCTTTATACCCCTTTGTGTGCAGCAATATGACACAGGCAGCTATTCCAGTTGATGCCGTGGTGTTGGGTGATACCTTTAGATGAAATCAGGTAATCAGGCTTTGTCTACCAGTCTGCAAAAAAACAAAACAAACAAAAAGAACCCCATCTGTTTTCTATTTTTTCTCATTAACCCTGAATGATCTGGTTAATCAGAAACTACCACACTGTGGATTGCTGCCAGCAGGTGGTGCTAACACTGGCTGAAACTCTTTCTGATCAAGTTTCCCCATTGGCTGTTAATAGCTGAGATTTTGTAGCCCAAATTGTCCTTTTGCTTCCTATCAAGCTAACATTGCAAATAGGTCATGCAGGTGTGTTTACTTGAGCTGTTGTTGGAGTTGTTATTGGCATGTCCCTGCTGGGTATCCCTCACAGGAGGACAGTCTCTGCAGGTTGCACAAACACACACACACACAAACAAACACACACATGCAGACACAAACTGCTTGTCAGCTGTTAGCAGCTTTGGTGTTGTTGGTAGCAACATGAACATGAACGGAAGCTTGCTTCATCTTCTGAGCTGCTTGTCACATGGTCTGGATTTTCACTGTCCAATCAGACTCCGGTGTTATTTTTTTTAAGCATGTTTGTTTTCCGAGGGTGTCTCTGCATGCGCAGAAAAGATTTGTTCCATAAAATAAAGTGAAGATGTCGTGGATTTATTTAATTTACAGCAACATACTTTGCATTTATTTATTAATGCCACAAAGTCAGTGTTACTGATCTTAATTTGAGGTCATAAAGCTTCAGCTCAAAGAACTGAAAATGTGTCATGTTAACTTTATTTTAAATTCCGTGATGGTTCCTCCCCTCGAGTCCACCGCTCCCTGTAACCTTTTTAAAGCATGCTCTGCAGTTATGAACCTTTTGAGATGTTACCTAACATATTGCAAGTGTCTATCTCAGTTAGATCAGAGCTCATATGGTCTTTAACCTGCCAGGCTGCTTGCATAAAATCAGTGTGATGTTCAGGACATTTTATGTTGTGCACACCTAAATCAAACAGAATATTTCTGTTACTTAGAATTTGAATCTACACAAAGACCCCTTCAGTGTCTTTGTGTAGATTCACTGTAAAAACATTAGATTTTTTTCAGACTGTAGATCTAAAGAAACAGTTCAGGCAGTCTGGTCACCCACCAGACTCTGTGTGTTTAGACGTAAGAAAAGCCAAGAGGAATTAGCTGTTTCACAGTATGCTCACACAAATGAGGTGCACATGTTTCGGTTTAGCGTGAGCTGATTGTCATCTTTGATATGAATCAGAACATACCTTCAGAGAAACAGCAGTTTGGGACTTGCTTCCAGTTGTCTGTACATCTGCACTGCAGACAGGAACTCTTCACCACTGAGTTCTGCTGTTTTTAAATCTGCATTTAAATATTTTACTGGCTTCATTGCAGCAGGAAGAGGTGGCATGAAGTTAATTGCAGTGTTCCATAGTCTTCAGCAGCTGAATGTAGCTCAGTTCCTGAGTAAATAATAGAGATGCTCAGTGAAGCCAGGAGGTGATGAGCTGAGCTGAGCTGCAGTGACAACCTCTGAAGGAAAAAAAATATGGGTCAGTGGGCTGGTCTCAGGAGGCCTCGGAGAACTGGGTCACAGGGGCTCTTACAGACCGTAAACCCCCTCTCAGACCTGGATCTGATCTGACATTGTATCACGCAGCACTCTCATTTCTGAATAAACATTGGAACTGGATCTGAATACCCACAATCCTCTGGATCTGCTGCAGAGAAGGAGCTACAAATTGACTCCGAATCAGAAAAACTAATTTGAAAGGAGGTTTATTATGCTTGTTGTGCTCCTCCAAGAGTAGCTTTGCATGACTCCCAGTTAAAAATGGTGTTATTTATCTTTGCAGTTCATCCCCGGTCTGAAACGAGCTTTTTGAGGGGTTTTTTGGAGCTCTTTCCAGTTTTCTAGTTTCCTCTGATTGGTTGCCCCTCAGAAACAGAAGTTTGTGCAACATGTGGGCGGGGCTTCTGTGCTTCGTATCATAGAAGTAGAAAAAAAAGACTGCGACCGAACTTTTATCTCACGTGCACTGACCTCATTATTCCTCAGTTTTATTTATACATACGGCCTATTCACAACACCAGGATGTGAACTCTGTGATTGGCTGTTTAAATAGCAGTTTATGTACCATTTGTATATTAAGAACCTGAATCATGTTTGAAGTAAAAAGTACTCATTCACAAATTAAACATCCACACACATTAAAACAAAGTTGACTGGTAGTGTTTTAACAAAGCAGTAAAGACATCAAACATGAATGTATTTTAGTTAGATTCGTATCATAATGTGTGCTGTACTATATTACATTCTGTATAGTAGTGCTAGTACTAGGCTGCACTTGGTTGTAAATACAGATATATGTATGTGGTTGTTTTAGGGGACCGAAGTCGAAGCATTGTAGCGCCTGTAACAAGTGCGTGGCGAACTTCGACCATCACTGTCGGTGGCTCAACAACTGCGTGGGCAGCAGGAACTATAAGTGAGTACTGGTTTATTTTTCTGTGGAGACAAACAGTGAAGGATGCTGTCACCTGACACTGGTTCACTCCGAATAAGACAGCTGTCTCTGACAGGGAAGTGAGGCTGTTATACAGCTCTCTACAAAGCACTGACTCGCCTTTAACAAAAGGAGATTCTGCTGTACCTGTACGTGCACATCTGAGTCTTTCCAACTTTAAAAGTCTTTAAAACAGCAAAGTCACGACAGCAACACAGACAAACTAACAGAATGAGGCAGCTGCCATATGATGCGAGTGATGAATCAGAGGAGGATGCGTCGTGTCTGAAGTGACTCAGTGAGGAGTCGTGTCTGTCATTGTTTTTATAACTCTGTGCTTCTGCCTGTAATGATAAAAGTGTCATTAACTTAAAACCGAGTCAGAAGCATTTCCAAAAGTTTCTCCTAAAATGCTGGAGTAACATAGACATAGGGTGCAAAGATGGCAAATGTTATGTATTTTAAATATTTCAATAAATATTTTTGAATGTATATTTTTTACATGCATGCCCACTAGTACTGTATGTAGTAGCATGTGTACTGAGCAGTGCTGTGTGTCCTGCAGGCTGTTCCTCCACAGTGTGATCTCAGCTCTTTTGGGAGTTTCTCTCATTCTTGTCGTTGCCTCCTACGTCTTCATCGAGTTCTTTCTGGACCCCACTAAACTCCGCACCGACAAACACTTCCTGGGTAAGATTTGACCTCTGACCTTGCAATGCAAAAAAGCTGTGAGTCTGTAGCGTTTATTAAAAATTTTAAAAGAAATCTAAGTTAGGGTGTTAAGAAATCAAGAAGTGGAAGCTGAGGATCAGAATGGGGAAGAAAGGTGATTAAAGTGACTGAACGCGGCATGGTTGCTTGTGCCAAGTGGGCTGGTCCGAGTAGTTTGTTTTCTACACAGCCATCTCTGGGTTTACAGAGATGGTTTGAGAAAGAGAAAAGAGAAGAGAAAGTATCCAGTGAGCAGCAGCTCTCAAGGGGAAAATAGGAGGAGAATGAGAGAAGAATTGCCAGGCTGCTTTAAGCAGATAGGAGGGTCACAGTAACGCAGATAATCACTTGTAGCAAACAAGGTGTGCAAAAGAGCATCTCTGAATGCACAACATGTCAAACTTTCAAGCAGATGGGCTACAGCAGCAGAACGCCACACTGGGTGCTACTGCTGTCAAGAAAGAACAGGAAACTGAGGCTACAATTCCTACAGGCTCAACAGAATTAGACCACAGAAGATTGGAAAACACTGCCTGGTCTGATGAGTCTCAGATGGTAGCGTCAGAATTCGGTGTGAAAAGCACGGATTCATCCTGCCTCATATCAATGTTTCAGGAAGCTGGTGGTATTATGGTGTGGGGGATATTATTATCTTCCTACACTTTCCTGAGCTGGTACTAAGGGGCCCTTAGTACCAGCTCAGGATCATTTAAACCTCACAGCCTACCTGAGTGTTGTTGCTGACTATGCCCATTCCTTTGTGACCACAATGTACTCCTCTGCTTCCAGCTGGCTAACGCACCGCGTCACACATCTCAAATAATCTCAAACTGGGTTGTTGAACATGCCAATGAAGAAGAATTCCATTTAAAGTTTTGAACCCAAGCTTTTTCCAGGTTAAATCTCAATAGAATATCTAGTTTTATCATTTACATCTTATGAAGTTTAAATGAGCTGAGGTGACCAGGCAGTCGTTGCGACTGGCACATTATGTTTGTAAAAAGCGAATCATCGCACTTTTTTTATAAAACAAGCACAGGTGAGTGATAAAATACTCACGTGTGATAAAATGCAGTACAGTGTGATACTTGGAATTTAGCAGCTTCACAGTGAACGGAGTAACCTGCAAATTGAACCGAACTGTGTGCAGTCTGTGCCACCTATCTCCAGTCAGATTCTTCTGAACTTACGTAGCTGCAGGATGAGAAAGCAGTGCCCCCTCCTTTCAGTGTTATCTGCAGGCGGAGAGTCCACATCCACAGCAGAGGGAGGAAGATCAGGAGAGTGAGATGACTGATGTCTTTGTCCTTCAGTCTCGTGTTTTCATGTGAGGAAGATTTAGTTTGTTGACAGCTTATAGTTGTTTCAGTGAGTTTAGGGTGATTTTTGCTGTTCAAAAGGTCACTGTTGCCTCTCTATAAATGACTTTTTATTATATTTCATTGTGAACCTGAAATTTTGTTAAACTAAAAAAAAAAGAGGAATATTAATAAGATAATTGTGACACTCCCACCCAGCTCACAGATACAACGACAATAACTTTTAAAGCTAGAAAAACTCAAAGTTATACCTGATGTGCTAGGATTTTCCTGATATATTGGGGTTCGATTATTCAGCCATTAAATGAAGAAATGCTGTTTTCACAGTTGACTCTTTTTGTGTCACACAGTGAGGAATGAGACGGGTGTGTGGTTCGTCTTCCTGCCGGTCGCGCCTCTCAGGTCAGCTGCACCGGTGATTCCCGTCCTGGCTGCCATCACAATCGCTCTGGGTCTTCTGTCCTGCGTGTTGCTCTGCCACTTGCTTTGTTTCCACATCTACTTGAGTAAGAAATAACACGCCTGTCTGTCGTGTCAAATCTTTGACAAGAGGAAGCTTTTCTTTATTTTCTGCCCTGCAGTTAATGTTGGAATGTCTGATGTTCATAATAAATATTTTCAAAATGCAAAACGTATGTAAAAGTGATCCCTGTGAAGCTCAGCCTTAGACATATTTTGTAACATACTGATTTTAGCACATCACAGATTTAAGTTTCTGTGGTGATCTGCTGCAGGTACAGCATGGTTATGAAATGCAGGCAGTTCACAGGCAACACGTTACTTTAGTCTGTAGAATGGCTTCTGTATTTAAGACAGTAAGGCAAAAAAAGATTTCCCTTTAAAACAGCATTTTCTTTCAAAGTAACTAATAGATTTTCCTGTTTCAGAATCCATTTGTTGTCTTTAGGTTTTATAAAGAGATAACAGTCCACAAAACTGTGAGTTTGAGCCAGTTTGACTAGTTTTACTACTATTTTTATTTTGTAAGCAATCAGACATTCATGGGAGCATTTTGTAAAGATTTTGATGAGTAGCACTGGGGGGCCATCAGCATTTTTATTGCTTTAATAATTCCTTCTCTTCAGATTGGACCTGATGTGCTGCTCAGTGGAAATTGAGCATAAAATCCACAGTCTGCCTTCTTTGTAAAGATTTATTTCAGAGTCCATTTATCTAAATGCAATATGAGGCCTCAGCAGTCCGAGTCAGACACATCACTCCTCTGCACCTCGATAAAACCAAGAGAGAAAATTCAGTTAAAAAAACATTCTCTTTAATAGCTTCACACACATTCAGGTGATGCTGCCAGTATATCATACATTTGGATATTTATTTGTTTATTCAGCAGCATGAAGGAGAAGGCGCCTATAAAGAGTTTTTCCTTCCTTGTGGTGTCTACGCTCTTGCAGAGGTTATTAAAGTGATTTTTTGGCAAATAAATAAGACAATAAATTTTTGTTTCTGACCTCATGGTAGTGCTGCAAGACCCCGTCAGTATTTCAGAACAAATCCTGTGGGTGTGAGTTGAATGTTTTGTGTTATGTGTGTGTTTTTAACTGGTCCTCGAAGGACATTTAGTCCACTTCCTCTTTCTCTTTCTCTTCACAAAGACAGACCTTTAAAGGCCATGTCAGGGTTCAAGGGTCTGGGGAATATACCGGTATGTTTACTTATGTGTGTTACAGTGTGGAACAGGCTCAGCACTTACGAGTACATAGTGAGGCAGCGCCACCGTGTGGACAACAGAGACTTGAGGAAACCGGGATCTGTGAAAGAGACGGCAGCTCCTTCAATCCTCAAGGTGACTGACTGGCAGGCGTATAGGCTCTGTTAATAAAGGGAGAAAGAGTCTGGTTTGGGTGGGGTTGAGTTCAGGCTCTGAGTCTTTGTCCTCTGCTGTCCCCTCATCAGGATGTGAACTACTCAGGGACTCTGGGTTACACCAACCCTCAGCTGGACGTGCAGGAACCCACTGCTGTGGCCGTGCGAGGAGAGGCAGAGTAAGTCTCTCGGCTCCTCCTGTTCTGGTTCAGATGGCTGGGTCCTACTTAAAGCCGGCGCGTGTGATTGGCTGAGATGAACTGACCGGGTCCCGACACGTCTCAATAAACAGCCAGCAACAGTTATTTCACCACACGAGGAGGCTGGACCTCGTTGCCATGGACACGGTTTTCTTTGCAGAAAACAAAGTGCAATATGAAATTCTTTGGCTTCAACTTTCAGGAAGCAAACAAAGTGTGGATTGTGTGTGTGTGTGTGTGTGTGTGAGCTAAAGGGAGGAGGCTTTGTGTGTGTGTGTGTGTGTGTGTGTGTGTGTGTGTGTATAACAGAAAGACTTGATAAATAATCCCACTCTCTGTAACACTTGCTCTGAATCCTGCCTATCTGAGACGTAGGAAACCTTTTTTATACTGGAGCAGGAACAGGCGGAGAACAGCGTGGAGGGCACAAAATAAAACACTGACAAAAAGGGAAACTAGTTTAGATACTTAATCACACGTGGAATCTGTCTTTGTCCAGTTAAATTGTTCTGGTTCCATGGTGTCGGGTCCTTACAGAAGCACAGCTTTAGTATGATCTGTGAGCGACCGTCAGGTAGATTATTTACCTGCACTGACAGGGTTCATTGGTTGACAGTGAGACGCTGGAGTGCTGACCCTGAGCCTGGCGCATGCCTCTCCACCACAGCTGTAATATCTTTTTTCTGAGCATGTATCTTCTTTACCTGATGTTTCTCCCAGTGAAGAAGACACGTCTGCTACTTTTTTATTAATGTTATTAACTCTTTTCCACTAACATGGTGCCAGTGCAGATCCAGCTCAGTGTTACTGGTTCCAACTTTGTGCTCCACAGTTTTGTTGTACCAAGCTGGTCTCAGCTTTTTAACATCAGCACCAGGCCTTTATTTATTTATTTGGTGTAGATCTGAGGAACTGGCTCTAGATTGGGCACCAGCACTGTGCTGGTGGAGAAGGAGGTGTCTGTATGAAAGTGATCTCTGGTGTTCACAGAAATTTGTATATTTCGAAATGGTATATTCTGTATTCATTAAAGGTAAAGTGAAATATTTCAAGCCTTTTCCACTGTTGATGATTATGGCTTATAGCTCATCAAATCCAGTGTCTCAAATTATTAGAATATTTCCTATGATTTGTAACTTTTGCACATTTTCCAGGTACTTTTTTTAGATGCACTAGTACACTCCGTAGTACGTAATCACATAATCGTGTGTGTGTGTGTCTGTGTGTGTGTTTGTGTGCACCAGGTTCCTGGCTAATGGTAGAGTGAGGACTGTGTCCAGTCCTGTCATGGAGGAAGAAGCTCCGCCCACTGTCTCTTCAGAGATGAAAGCCATAGCGGCACACACACATCGACACACACAGGTAAAAGCCCACAAACCAAACACCCGATAACAGGTTCAGTGTGATGTTACACAGACTGTGGAGGTCTGACGGATCAGGGGAAACTTTGGATAAAGTTGTGTATATTTGAAGAGAATATGAGAAAACAGCAATGAGGGAGACCGCACTTAAAAAGCTGCTTTGTATTTTTATTCTTCTGCAGAAGAAAAAGAAGAAGAAGGTACGTAAAGTCCCTGCAGAGGTGACCAGAGAGCGCTGCCCGGCCACAGCCCCGCCTCCCGGTATGACCTCACCTGTCTGTACATATGAAGACACTCTTGAGCGCACCGTGTTCTCTAACCTGAACCTAAAGGCTGTCAAAGCTCTGCTGCTCTGTAGCAGGTGTCTGCTCTGCTTTCCATTTAAATTACCTCCTCTTTGAAATTTAGCGGTGTTAACCTTGTGGTCCCTGTGGTGCGTTCACACGCAGAAGTGAAAGTCTGACAGCAGAAGCTGCGATGTTAGAAAACGGGGCTAACACAAATGTCATGAAACAAAGCCTTGGGCAAATAAAGGTGCTTCAGTTGACCTTACAGCGGAGGGCAGTTTCAGTCAGTTCAGTTAGCTTAGCACACAATTAATCAGCAAAAATAAATATTTTCCTAATGTTGATCTTTGGGAACTAAAATAAGAGAAAATTGTTTACAATTACAGATTCAAAATCTGACATTAAAGAACAAATCCATTCACAGAATTTGTTTGGAGAGGTCAAGCCTTTTGGTACCAGGTGATTAAACACAGAAACAAAGTGAGAACAAGTGAAGGCTTTAAAAAAAAAAACCAAAGTTACTGAACAGCTGTCGGGATGAAAGAGCTAAACTAATCAAAAGACAGAGTTTGCAACATTTTGAGTTCAGTCGTATCCAAGTTCCTTGATTTAATTTAATTTTCCTCTGAAACTGTTCAAAAACAAGAACATTCAAAGCTTCTGTCCGTCTGCCTGTCCCGTGTTCACACAGCAGATCCTGTCACCTTAAGTAAGGGTGGAAGAGCAGCTCGACTGCTTAAAAAAGTAAAACATAGTTTGAGATTTGAGGTGGAAGCAGTGATTGACCTAAACCTTGAACCCTTTCACCTGTTTTTTTCTCTCTTACTTCCACATGTGCAGCTGTGCACACTGATGCTTCAGCTGCACATGTGACCAGCCTTGGGTCACTGAGTGCAGACAGTCTTCAGGTAGCTCCAGTCTAAACTTTGAACTCCTTGAACAAAACAGGATCTCAGGATCCCAGCTGTCATTTATTCATTTTAGAGTCACACAAACAAAGGTTTTACTCCCCGTGTGCTGACAAGCATCTTGTTCAGACCTGTAGTGATGTTGGAGCAAATCCAAACACGTGGTGTAGATTTCTGGTGCTGCTGTTTTGGTTATTTCGCTTCTCACATTTGCTGGAAAAACCTGGAAAAATAGTCCGGGGGGGGGATTAATGTACCCCCACTGAGGTAGCTATCCACCCTCTCTCTGCTTGGAAACGCAACAAACACAACAGCTGCTGGTGATAGAGAAAGACACACTCGGATACACATTCGGAAGTTAATTTCCCACTTCCAGCATGATTATAATAGATGGCCATAAACAGATGCTATCTGCTGGACAGCTAAAATGTTACTGGCTGTAATAAATCAGAACAACAGACAGAAATACCCTCTGTTTGTTTTCTCTCCTCATTTTGGATGATGAATCATTGTAGCCACTTCCCAAACATGCATTCATTCCAAAGGTAGCAAGACTCTTAATGGCTCTTAATAGGGTGATAATTTTAATTTAATGTATTAAAGAGAATGGTTGGATGGGATAAATGGGCACATATGCTAAAAATATAGCTCGATTGGCAAGCTATTGGTGGCAATTCTGACCATCGTTAATAGCTGAGATCTTCTTCCATTCACAGAGCCTTAACCTCGAGGGTCCCCAACTCTCCAGTCAGGAAAACATTCAGGTGTTTTCCTTCAGGTTAGAATCAGAGTCTCAAATGACATTCAGTCAGGACCTGAAATGACTCTGAGCTGTGGGCTTTGAACGACTGATATCAGGTAGCGTGGGAATGTGTATTTTTCTGTTCCTGGATCACAGAGATGCTCATGCACAGAAAAAAGCTTTTACTAATATGAAACAATTGCTGGAGTCTACGTACAGAAGAGCTCCAGAGTCTCTGAGTTTAAATCTGGGTTTCAAGGGCAAACCAGTGGGAAGCAGATCCTCAGATGGACACATTTCAAGTTTGTCAGTCCAGCACCTGATCAATGTCTGACAGAAAGCCTGAAATGTCCTTAAATGTTCTAAAAAAATTATGAAATGAATAATTTTCTCCTTGGTCTAACAGGTCCTCTGACCCTTCTAAGGAAAGTTAATTTTTTCTGACTCTGTCTCTTTCTCTCTAGCAGAGCCCAGCAGTGTGTCCACTGTGTCCTTGGGTCAGCGGCTTCCTTTCCCAGCATTCCCCCTGAGGGCCACACTGCCCCCCCTGGCCCCCACTTCAGGCCCCGTCCAGGCTGCCGCCCCTCCCGCTGAGTACCACTCAGATTCTGCTGAGTCTCTGGAGGAGATCCCGGTGGCGTTGGCCAAACTGGGCTCTTCGGCCTCTGCTGCTACGGTAGATGCCTCTTCACACAGGCCTGTCCCGGCATTCCCTCTGCCCTCACCACAGCCCAGAACTAAAAGGAAGGGCGCCTCCTCCCGCGCTAAGAATGCGGCGGAGCTGAGGTTCGAGATGGCCACCACGCAGCCTCCCTCAGTGTTCGTCAGCCGGGCCAGCGGAGAGGCCCCTGAGCCCCTAGAGGAAGTCCTCAGCCTGGGCAGGAGGAAGACTGGACCAAGGCCCAGACCCGGGTCCAGACCAGCGTCCCGGGCATCGCTGGGCTCAGGTGCTCCCTCTTGGATGGAGCAGTAATCGGAGCAGACTGCTACTCTTTATCTTTTTACAATCACTTACTGGCACAACTATTTTACTTTTATTCTGAAGGGTTTGTATTGCTCTATTTATTGATTTACTTTAATTTTGAAAGCCAAAGCTGACTTCCTGTTTATGTCTCGGTAAATGAAGTGTTTGTGGTTGTTTGTGTGTCTGTTCCTGTGGAGACTTTATGGACACCTCCCTGTTGTTTTTTACTGTTTCCTGTCAATCGGTCCTCTACTGCTTAACCTGGTCTCCATGGTAACTCTTGGCCACAGAGACACCAGGTGCTTAAGACTTTAAATTTGAACCCCAAAAAGGCCAATAATGAGTCTGTGAAGTCATCAGGAAATAATCAGATAAGTAACACTAAGCCAGAAAATGAAGCTCAAACCTTCAGCGATTAAATTTTTTTAGGATAAATCTGTAATTTGGATTTTCTGACACTTATTTTCACTTTTCATCCGATCACAAACCTCAGCTTTAAGTGTCTGCTGTTTGTGTAGCTTCCATCCGCTGCTACGCTGCACACTGCAGCACCAGGTTCAGTCCTTTTAAAGGAGCACTTCAGCATTTAGTTCATTCCAGATATAGAACATCTGAACTGGTGATTTTTAGTTTTCTTAACTGGAAGCTAACAGGCTGTTGCTGCATAGTTAGTGTGCATCGTGAGTGTGGGATCAGAGAAAATGTCACCATGTAGCTCTTTCAGCCAAAGAGCCGTCAAGTCTGAATGAAGCAGCATAAAGTCACGAAAGCTTAGAATGGCTCTTTCTTAACAGGAATCAAGTGTTTCAGTAAATGTTGAACCGCTCCTTTACACGTTTCATTTTTTCAGACTCCTCCTGAAGTCTGTGTGCAGCCGGACATGCTGAGGATGTTTCACCTGTCAGCTGATTTAACAATAAAGAATGAAAACTGGTGCATTTGTTACATATTTATATCCAGATGCTGGTCCGGAGATTTCATTCTTCTTCATTTGCTGCACTTTCAGCTGTGGCTGCTTGTTCATGCCTGAAGAGTCATTACAGCAACTGGATTTTCAGTTCAGAGCCACAGTAATTAGTTGATCAAGAAGCCTAAAATCAATTGATTCATAAAAATCTTCTGTAGCCTTATCAACACACATGACTAAGATAAAGTATTAAGCTACATATTTTGTTTTCGTATATATAAATGAGTAATCCATCCACATAAAACAAGAAATTAAATGCAAAGGAGATTTAAGCCTGTATCCTGATAGTAACACACTCGGAGTATAAAAACATGTATATAAAAGATGGGCACATACACACCAAGACATCACTCTGTTCTGTGAACCTTTTTCTCAGTGTTTTAAGCTTTGATTTGAGCATTTTTGTGATTGCTGTCTTTTTTATTTGGAGTCACAAGTGACCAAAATTGTTAAATAAATTTGAAATAAGATGTAATTTCAAACGTATGGCTGTGTTTCTATCCATCCTTTCTCTTAGCTTCTAATCCAATTCAGGGTTGTGGACATGCTTGAGCCTGTGCCAGCTGCTGTGGGGTAAGAAGCAGGGGTACAGCCTAGATTGGTCTTATGTACAGGTCTTATCAAAGGGTGTTTTATTAGAAATAAGGAAACATAAATCATCCCCTATTATTTGCAATAAAAGGTCACACGAAATGACTAAAGAAACAGCCCAGGGAAGCAGTGCAGAGGAAGACAGAGAAAATGATGGCGTGAAAACATCAAGAAGTGAGCATGGAAGACTTTTCCAGAGAGTGGATTAGTATCCTGCTCATTTGCTCAGTGCTTCTATGACTCCGTGGGGAATTAAAGGATCAAGACATGATAGGATGGGAATTTAAATGACCTCGTGTAGCCCAGTAGCAGTTCCTTCACAGCCTTCCATGCAACTCTGGCCCACAATTTGGAAATCATTAATTTAGGTAAAAGAAATGCTGATTTTCTTTCTCTTACAGTTTTTGGATTAAATATTTTCTGGGTTTGGACTGTCATTGTACAAAAAACCCCCCAATTTATAATGAATCAGAGCTCTGGGGAACTGTGCTGAACATTTGTGCTGTTTTCTGATGTTTAATAGTCCAAATGATTCATTGTTAGGAAAGTAATTGTAAGTTTCTTCAGTCTAATGGTCCCATGAATGAGACCCGAGGGTCAGCCTTCATGCTGCAGCTGTTTGTGTTTCCAAAATCAGAGCTGCTCAGCAAGTGGCAAAAGAGCTGAAGGTCACAGGAACACACACACACACACACACACACACACACACACACACACAATGGTTACACACACCACAGGGATGATTTAGACGTTAACTTAATGAATCATATTTATCACCACGTATCTGCCAAAGCTTTTATTTTGACAGGCTGATAATGTGTGTGCGTGTGTGTTGTTGCATGTCATCATCCCTTCACGATGTGAGGAGCAGTTGCCTGGGCAACCGGTCAAGACAACATCATAACAACGTCAATCAAAGAGGAGTGGCAATGAGAAGTATGTGACAAACACACACACACACACACACATTAACACACACATTCATTGCTGGGTGTTCCTGTGGTGACACCCGAGAGCGGTCACTGAACACACACACACACACACACACACACACACACACACACACACACACTTATGTTTGTGAGTCTCTGTCAGCAGCCGCATTAACACGCTGCTGCCTCAAACGTCAAATATTGTCATGTTTTTGCAGTCAGCTGTCCTCCAATTTTTCCTCCACCTGCTCCTTTAGGAGCTGCAACACTAACAGAAAAAAAACACCATAAGCAGCTTCTTTTACGGTACACGTGGAAATCAAAGAATTACACGACTCTGCCCGTGAAAAGCAAAAACCTTATCTGATTTTAGTTTGCCTGATCTCCCTCTAAGGTCATCTTCTCACACATCTCTGGACAGCTTCCAGCATCTGTAGTATTTTTAGATCCTTCCCTGGAAGTCCTGAGTGAAAGTGGTCAGCAGAAGTCTTCTATGGAGTGATCAAAAAATAGCAGATGTGCTGAAACTGGTCCAGAGATTGAGCTTAAAAATGGAGATAAGGACATTTGAATCAAAGTTAGAGACCTTTGATTGTTACTTGTATGCTTGTTTAAGTAAATAGATAAATAAAAATATGCAATTATAGGTTTATAATTGCATATGTTTGTTATATACATATCAATGTGTACAAGTAAGGCGAATATTGATATCATTCTTTAGAAAGTAAGGATAAGATCTATCTATAATCTGTTTTTTTGCCGAATTCATTTGAATATGTGAAGAATTCAATATTCAATGCCCTCTGAGTGAAAAAAATCCAAAATATCCCATTTCTGAAGGAAGTCTGATGACTTTTTATATTTTTATATATTAATGCCGCCATGATTAAACATGCAGACAAATGAAGAGTGAATATGAACACTCCAGCATGGAGGATGCCAGAGTGCGGCTATGGCTATTTCTTGGGAGCTTTGTTCTAGCCAAAGTCTGATGTCCTCTCCAGTCATATGGCTGTGTCCTCGCAGGTTGTCCTGGAGACCCTGGTCAACATGATGTAACCGAACACCAACAGCTGCTTCCTGCTGACACACCCGCTGCCATGAGCTCACTTCCTGCCGCTCGCAGACACACACTCACAGTCTTTGACCTATTGTTCTTTGCGGATTCAGAAAGTAAACAGCGTGTTTATCCTCCTAAACAGGATAAAGAAGACATCACAGCTGAGCTCACTCAGCCCATCAAAGTGGAAAACCAAAATTATTCTGACAGCGAACAGAAAACCAAATAAAGAGCGAGATGATGAAATCATTTAAATTTTCATCAGTGTCCTCAGCATCTGTCAAACAAACACATGATTGTTAAATAAACTCTTGTGGAAGAAGAATCATGCGGTAAATTAATGAGGCAGCAGATAATCTCATCTGTTCTTCTGGAGCTGATTGATCTGCTTTAAATACGAATCATCTTCAGATCAGTCAATGAGGTTATCAGATGTTATAAGAGGCAGCAGCAAAGCAGACGAGACATACTGAGAACCGCCAGGTCATATTTCTAAAGAGAGAAACTGATGGGACAGCTTCAGCTATAGTCTTTGTGTTGAATATCTTTTTATAGGTGATAATTACTGTTATTTCTGTTATATCAACCATTCTGCTTCCATCAACAGAAAGTGAGTGGAGTCCATTACCTTCTCTCTGAGCAGCCAATGCTAAAAGTATGTGAGCCAAACAGAGAGCAGGTCAGTGTTGAGCACAGCAGTGCACCTGTTATACTCTGACAGTTTCCCCACGCTGTGAGAGACAAACCGTGAAGCTGTGTGTAAAAAAAACAGGGCACCAGGATCTGTCCTGTTTGAGGGAACGTTCTCATTTCCACGCTGACAAAAACCACAATGATTTCATTTTATCGTCCTTTTATTAAGGCTGGATCGTGGTTTGGATATTTATCCGTAAAGAACAGAAACTCACTTAATCACGCTGTTAAATGGTCTAGCAGGCCTCTCGGTGAGCCACAGCTGAGCCCTGTGCACCAGTTACAGTGACTGGCTGCTTTAACCCTTTGTCAGTTTAACTGTCCTTCTGGACGAAGCCTTTTAGTGCTGAAGATTTAAAAACAGCTTTGCTTCAGCAGCATCACTCAGACAAACAAACAGCAGTTTTCTTCTCCTACATACTGTGTGCATACCAAAGTTATCATAGTTATGCATTTTCTAATTAGGTTTTATTTTTATTTCACTTTGAATTTTAATTCAGTTTTGTCTCAGTTACTTTCCAGAGTAGCTGGGCGTGTTTCACTTTAGTATTTATTGCTTGAAAATGCTTAGTTTTTAGTTGAGTTTTTATTAGTTTCAGTGTTAGTTTTAGTCTTTTATAGTATATAGACATGTAGCAGAGGCAATATTTAGGAAAATCAGCACAGTATTACATTAAAAACACTGAACTTTTTGAAGCAGTTGAGTCTCACTCTTGTAGACATCCAAAGTCTCATTAAACATGTCCATCAAAGCTAAGTTATGATAAATAATTTTAGAAGATTAGTAAGTACTGAAACTAAGGATATTTCCTCTATATTTTTATTTTATTTGAGTTAGTTAGTTTAATCTTTCCCTAAAAATGTCTAGTTTTAATTTTCATTTTCATTTTAATTAGCTAAAATGTTTTGTTCACATGTAGTTTTAGTTTTGGATGGATGGATGACTTGCTAACTGTCGCAGACCAAATCTACCTGTGGGTACACATAAAACTCACCTGAACCTGAACATAGACTGAGCATAGACTGGACATAAAAGATGGAAGTGCTTTATTAACGATGTGCTTTTTTTGCGACAGGCGGCCAGTAACAAAGTGCTTAAAGATACAATTTAAAATTCTTTGCCAAGTTATCTGTTATGTGTGGAAATGGGACTGGTTCATCCACTGAGTTAGGAGCCTTTTATTTAATGGTGAATGATCTGTAGATCACACTTGAGTAGCTTAATAACGCCCTCCAAAATGAAGTCAGGTGCAAGGGCTGGATTGAAAATGAACAAAAAAGCAGCCAATTTCCAAAGAAAAACTGAAAGACCTTCAGAAAGACTGGAGAACTATTGCTCAAGACCACTTTAATAATTACAAGAAAGTCTCCTTGGAAACAAAATATTAAAAAATAAAGAGTGACTCACTAATTTTGCACATGACCGTACATGCATCTTTTATATACAGTCTGTGAATGAGAGCCTCGGAAACGTAGTTTCATACTGTGGTATTCACAGAGGTTTACAGCGTTTAGGACGGTAACCTCCTGAAACTGTTGTGGTTGTTGGTTGTTTCATATCATTCATTCACTCTCGTTTATTTGATCTGATGGTAACAAAGGGGACAGCCCTGCATTTTTCTTTCTGTCATCCCGGTCCTTCATGCAGCACTTCCTTTTTGAGACAAGCTGTTTGAGCTTCTGCCTCACTAAGGCCTTTCTTCTTCTTCTCTCAGCTTCCCTTTAGAGGTTGCCACAGCAGATCACCTGCTTCTATGTCATCCTATCCCAGGATCCTCCTCTGTCACACCAACCCTCTGCATGTCCTCCTTCACTAAAACCATGAACCTTCTCTGTGATCTTCTTCTTTGTCTTCCTGCCTGGCAGCTCCCTCTTCAACATCCCTTCACTCTCTTCTGATTGTTCCACTTCAGGAAGCCTGATGAAGGGCTTCCTGAAACTGGTGGTGCCTCAAGCAGAGTACCATGTGGCTAAAACTTAATAGCTAAGAATTTGGGGTTGCATTAGTTTCACTTATGTTGACCTCATTATTTGAAACGTTGTCTTTGGGTAACAGAAACATCCAGCATTTTAAAATTATATCATAAGTGTGAAAGTAAAAGCCTCTTTTAAAAGCTGCCTGCCAAGTTGCTGTCAGCCACTTTGTTTACATTTTCAGCGATCGGTCTTGAGATGTCTAACTTGGAAACTTCCAGTGTGATTCGGTTTCCACTGAACAAGAAAGATGCTGAGATTAAAGTGCTCCCGTTGAAAGCGTCTCAGCTGTTCTTTGTCTTTGTTGGCCTGCTGCACCAATCAACCTGCAGTTTCACTTTGTTCTGTTATTAAGGTGACGACTGTCTGCAGCTGCAGAGTTACATAAGGAGAGAAATGTTTATGTGAATATGGTGCTGAGAAGAGAGACGCATTTCAGCCATTTCAAGCAGAATAAAGAGCTTCGTGTTTTTGGTATAAATGTCAAAAATGCAAATTTGTGCATTTCCTTTTCCCCTGCTGAAAAGAGAAAAATATAAACCATAAAAACCTCTGGTGTCTGAGAGGTTCCTTCCTTCCTTTAATATCAAACAAATACAATTATAACACATTTTTCTGTTTTTAACAAGTTGAGCAGGACATGAAAGGAGGATTTAAATGCACTGGAGTACCTGCAGATGTCTGCAGCAGCGTGTAGACCCGCTGATCCTGTCTTACTGGATTCTACCTGACAAACATCAAAACACTGTTGCCATGACAACAGAAACACAAACAATGATTTAATCTGTCACTGCATGTCCAGCAGGAAGTTTCGGTAAAGTTCAGTTTCCTGCCACAAGAAGAATTGTTTGTGCTGCATCAATATTTCTAAAAACGTTCTGCAGGTTCTTTCTCTGCAGACAGAGATGGTGAAACAAAGCATCACGTTTATGCTGCATCATGACCTTTTGACCTCTGCATTAACTTCAGCTTCTGGTTTAGTTTGAGTCATATTCTTGTATTTTTAGTTTTTGAAAGTTCTCATTGACAAGGTCAGCTTGAAATTTTAGACTTATCTTCAATACAAAAGCAGTGAACAATGAATTCAGTGTTCAGAATAACATTTAAAAAAAAAACAGTTAAAACAAGGTGTGTCAGTCTGGCCTGTCAGGAGATCCAAGTAGGCCCACTGGATGAAAATTGAAGACAAGTTACTATAATTTTTTCAATAAAATGCACTGTTATGTTATTTCACAGTGAAGTAAAATAACGTTTCATACTGTCCTGTTTCAAAACACACTATATGTGACGGTTTTGTGCCTTCAAAGAGCTGCTGTAGTTTCAAATGTTCGTGTATAAAAAAACATCGAAAAGTCACACTTATTTTCTTAAGAGATGTCACTCAGCTCATATTCTGTTTTATAAATATGCAAACCTTTTTAGAATCTGCTTTATTTTATGAGGTAATGGAAAAGTTTTCCTGGTCCAGACGTGCCTGAGATCAAATCAGGGTTTACAGTGTGCGGTCCGTGGAATAACATGAGTTTAAATAGTTTAATCCTTCACGCAGCTTCTGCTCTGAAACACATTATGAGTCTGCACCAGTGTAGCACCAGCTGATCCCAGTGGAGTACAGCGAAATCGCTCCATGTTTTTCGCTCATTTATCAGTGTGTGAATGAGTTTGCAGTTGTGCTTACACAGAAGATTTTCAGCTGAGTGAGCGTGTGCAGATATTCTTGCACACTCAGCTGTAAAAATGTGATCATATGCAGACCAGACTGCCTTCAGGACCTGAGACTTCTCAATGGATGCAGGCCTCAGTGCATTCTGGGAGTGTTTACACCTGTACTCAAGTCCACTTGTGTTCAGACCTAATGCCCTGAGTTTATGACATTTGACATTTTAACACCAAGCTGTGATTTTATCACGCCGTCTGCCTGTGGCTTTTTAGGACTCTGCACTTGGTGAAAAGTGAAGTACAGCCCCTGATTCAGTGGCTTGCAGAATCATCGCTGGCAACAATAACGTGAAGCAGTATATTTTTTATGATTTTATCAGTCTCATAGTTGTGGAAGAGTTTTGGCCCACTCTTGTTTACTGCATTGGCTCAGATCATTGAGGTTTGTGGACATTTGTTTATGCCCAGCTCTTTGAAGGTCCCACCACAGCATTTCAGTCAGACTGAGGTCTGGACTTGGATCACTGCAGCAGCTTGATTCTTTTCTTTTTCAAGATTCAAGATTCAAGACTCGAGTTCTTTATTGTCGGTACAACAATATACACAGTATACAGCGTACCGAAATGCAGTTTCACCCTAAGCCCCCCATGGTGCATTTATAAGAATATAAAAAATATATCTCCAAGAGATATATAAATATATATATAAATATATATAGATATAGATATAGATATATGTATTGTTTTGCCCTCCACCCTTTTTTTTCCTTTTTTTTTTTTTGTGTCCTTTATCACCTCCCTCTCTTTCTCTTTCCCTTCCCCTTCCCCCAGTCATGTCTGTCCCGTATGCAACAACCCAATATAAAATAAATAAACAATAAAAATGAAGGTCAATCAAATGGACCAATAGCGCAAGGCCGGGATGGTCCACTTGGTATAGTAAATCCGTTGGGCATCTTACTTGGCCTTCAGACAATAATTCTGATGGCAAAAGATCCAAACGGGACAGGCAGAAAAAA
>VUQG01035965.1:0-15916 GCA_015106755.1 Etia nguti
ACCTCAATACGGATTTATTGTAATTGGTCCAGCCCAGATTCCATTATGACCATTTGGCCAATCCACCACCTTTCATTGTTTATACCGTTGTAATACCCCCCCCACACACACACACACACACAGAGACATCAGCCCATAAAAACGAAAAGTCGCCGTCGGCCCACTTTTCCTGCTCATACATGCTTGGAGCAATCTTGTCAAAGTGGACGCACAACGGGATATCATCGCGTGGCTCAAGCATGTTCATCATAGTTTAAACTCCTTGTTTTGCACAACGGTATACAGCCTCCCGTCTGCAGCTAAACACCCCATTAGCTGTGTAATAGCTTTAGCCCGGTCGGATTGGGCAGCAAAGGCCTTCTTAAATGCCGCAAACTCCTCTGCTCCTTCACTTGGACCGCTAGCGCTGGCCATAACTACTTGACAGACTGACCACGCGCACCATACACATACTTTTTTTTCCTTCTTTTTCGAATCTTCGGATCACGTGCGTGCCGAACCGTGGAGTGGGATCGGTTCGGATCACGGTTGCACCACTAGACAGATGGTATCAGAGAGACGTGAAGGAGGCCATCTTTGTCCACTCTCAACTACCTAAACAACTGTCTGCCACCTACAATCCAGTCTTGAGTTCCCTTCTCAGGCGCTTCGACCCGCGCTCACACCTCGCCTCAGGTGACCTCAGCAGGTCACATGTTAGGATGGGGCAAGGTCTCACGGTGGTTTCAACGGTCGGCTCTGGTGATGGGGACAACCTATGCCTTTTTTCACACATTGGCACATGAGATGACTCACATGATCATTAGTGACTCAACCACCCATAGGACCAGAACAAATGATGATGTTTGTGAAACATGTATTTGTAGAAGGATTAAACCTGTCCACAATGAAAAAACAGCTGTCTCACAGTTTCAGTTGTACTACGACTGCATGCACTACGATAAACTGAGATTGTTTACAAAAATCTGTCTGCTGATCTTTTTCCTCTTTCAGTGTGAGAAGGGGGATAACAGAGTTTACACAGTGTTCTGCTTCTGCAGAATTGTGGCAAACAGAAGGCACTCGCAGCTTTTTCCTGGACTCCCAGACATACATGTCCCATCTGTGTGGTTCATTTCTGGGACTGCTGACCGCAGCAAGCATGCTGTCTAACCTCAGTCGGGCCTCTCATCTTCCCCTGAACCCACCGTCCCATGACTGCCTTCTGCTGCACATGTGAATGCAACAAAATGAAACCAACGTGCACACTCACACATACATCTCTCTGTGTGTGTGTGTTGTTTTTTTTTTTAATTAATTGCAGAAGTTCACAATAATCACATGATTGGATATATGTATAAATATTAGAGTGCAGATGCATGAAAACAGTCACAACAGCTGTAATACTTCAGTCTGTGTTCAACAACCAAGCAAGCAGCCGCGTCAGCAAGAAACATGATGAAACTCTGCGTATTGATTGTGTTTGGGACCCTGCTCGTCCTCAGTTACGGTAAGAACTGGATCAGTACACGATAAGAAGTTTCTGTGTGAATAAACATTTCTGTTCTCCGGAAAGCGTAACGTGATCTTCATATTTAGAAATGTTTAAAATTTGCTGGTGGAAACAGAAATAGACACTGGAATGTGGCCTTTGGAAATTAAAATCAACAACAAGCTTTTATTTTTCTGGGTAAGCGAGAGGGTGTTTCTGAAGCTGCAGGGAGAATATTTTTCCACATTTCTGCAAGAAAATGAAAATTAATTTGCAAATACTGCATGACAAAAAAAACAAAAAACGATTAAATCTATAAATAATTTTTCATAGTCATTTAATATAAAATGCTACCTTTAGTGGAATGCACAGGTAGCAAAGTGCACAACACTGTGTACATTTCTCTGTATTTGAAAGTTCTTTTTGGAAGTTTTATGTTTATTGACTACTGGACCCACTGAGGGTGCTAAATTTAATATGCACAAAGAAGTTCTCTATAACAAAATGAATTTGTCCATGTGACTTTTCTAAGTGATGTCACATTTCAGCGTGATCGGGACCTGACTGTTTCACCATTTTTTACGGTACGTCTTTCATTTCTTCAGTAAGAATGGAGAACGTCTTTGTGCGAGTATTTTACAAACAGGAAGATGACTGGAAGAGCAAAAAAAAGGGAAGCCCTTTTCTTAAGAATGTCAGAACACCAAGTTGGGAGGCGATGATGAAACATTCTGTTGGAAAGCGAGCGTGTCAGCTTTCCAGTCACTGAGTTGTAGTTCTGCGTGTGTTACATTGACTGCCAAGTGAACTTTGGCACAAGTTGGCTTTGCTTCTTGCCAGCAGAGATTACAATACCAGTTTCTCTGGAAAATTAAATAGCTGAGGTTGCGTTGGAGGAGTGTAAGAGGTGGGTGTCAGACAAATGCCAAAATTAAAAGCTTTCCCCCCTTTGAGTTTCAATAAAACATCATTATTTAAATTGTATGAGTCATCTTGTTTAGAACTGCTTTAGAGGTTTTCTTTGGCACTGGAGAATAATACAAGCTCTAAAATACAAACATCAAACTGACGTAAACGCAAGCTTGATTGATGTCTTGAAGTTTATATTCAAGTTCACGGGAGGTGAGAAAGAAAAGATAAAGCTGTTTGCTGTTAAATGTGTGCTGACGACAGGTATGCCGCCAATCAGCCGTGACTACAACACGCACTGCCGATGCCTGCAGGTGGAGTCGAGGATCATCCCTCCAGACAACCTGAGGAGCATCAAGCTGTTCCCTGAGGGGCCTCACTGCCCGGACACAGAAGTCATGTGAGTCAATCTGTCACAGACAGACTCAGTTACCAGAGCACAACACTTCTTTATAAGAAGGAAGACTGCAGCGGGAATTGTAATTAATTGTGATTAACAAACAGGCAAAAACCATAAAATAAATTAAATAAAACTCATAAATTAGACTAATTTATGGCACAATCTCCCTTTAAAAGCTTATCATTAAAATGGGGTTAAGTGTCTCACATAAACAAATTAGATTTAGATGCTTTTGAAAAGGAAGTCAGTTATAAAAATTTCTTTTTTGGAACATTTGGTCACCAGTAGTTTTAAACAATCCTGATTATGTCTTGTATAAACACTATAAACTGTATATAATCCCTGGATTTATTTAAATAAATACAAATAAATACAAAAGGAAAATTCTTTGAGCTCGATCTGGCAAATCTTTTACACTTTTGTTTAAAAGTTTTAAAAAGACTTGTGCCAATTAAAATTTCTGTTAATTATAAACTATGTACATTTGATCTACTGTCACTTTTACACTCTTTCCCTGATTTAAGAGACATTATTTACATTTTTTGATGTTGCATCGCTTTTTTAATCCCACTGGATCTTCCAGCCAAACTGGGAGCATCATCGCTCTTAAACAAAATTCCCAAATGTAACCTTAAAAAAAATAACACCATAACATATTAATGTTTTTTTTTTAAGCCAAATACATCAACTACTTGATTAATTAACTAGTTTATTTTATGGAAAACATGGAAGGCCTTTTATTAAAAGCTGGCTGCGGTATTATTTGTTTAAGCATGTTTTATGATGCTCATAAAAACACAGAGCATTTCCACTTAATACTGATAACATCATTAATCAAACTGCCTGACAGGTACTTGGCTGGAATTAAATTCACATAAAGTTCTGGGATCTGCTTAAACGGATCAGATTTTCTCTCCGTGAAGTTCCAGTAAGCCCTCTTGAAACTGTTTCCCAAGATTTTTTGCATTTTTGTATCATTTCACAGTGAGTTCACGTTAAAACACTGAGGATGTACACATCAGAGTTTTGCAGATATCTGTGGAGATCAACTCCACACAGAGTTTGTGTTTTCAGTCAACAGGTTCACTCTCATTTCTCTGATTCCACCATTTTATCTTTAATCACCCAAGTGTTCAGTCTCAGTGCTGATTTTATTGATAGCAGGTTTGATTACTGTAATGTTTGGAGCGCTGCCTTTTCTTGAAACTGCACATGGATTTTTACTTGAAATCGTCTTTTTTTATAATTCCCTGGACTTTTAATATGATGGTTCTTTTAATTCCTGGTATACAAAAACTGCCTTGTGTTTGCAGTTTGATGATTTTGTGGGGAAAATAATTTGAATAAAGTGATTCAGATGCTGGCTGGCAGATCAAAAGTATCAGAGTTGGCAGAGGACTACTTACCTGTAAGCATTGACTGACTGTAATTCTCTTTAATCAGAGCTGGACTGGCAAACGGAGCAAAGGTTTGTCTGAACCCTCATTCCTCCTGGGTGAAGAAGCTGATCAACTTTGTTCTGGAGAAACAGCAGACGGGAACGGCCTCCAAGAAACGGGCATAAATCCTGCTGCTGTCTGCAGCTACCTGAACACTGAGCCATGACTGATTTCTATTTTATTTCTACTGATTGTTTATTTCAGAATATTTTACACCAATGTATGGAATAGCACTGATTTTAGAAAAAGAAAAGCTTCATGTTTTTAGAGTGTCAGAGGAAAAAAAACCCACCAGAGTCAAGTGATTGTATGAGCTTTTGAAAGCGGATCTTGCATGTAGCATTAAATATGTAGCACTATAATATGTAACACTGTTCTTCTGTTTTTCTACGTCCTTTGGTGAATCTTCTTGATCAGCAGCAACAAATAATTCAATGCTCAGTAAAGAAACACTCAGATCAATGCAGTTATTGCATAATGAAAATTAAGTTGCTGCAAAGAAAATAAAAAAATTTGAAAAGGAAAATGTGTTTATTGTTTAATCCAGCAACCTGCTGGTAGACTGACTCATGTTTGGCCACATAAAACATCAATATTTTTAACATGTTTATTATGGTATCTTTTTAGCATGTCAGCATATTATCACTGAAAAATCTGTGACGTTCTTGATGCAATGACTGCTTCAACTTTCCACATCAGCTCTTTTTTATGCGTGCATCACTGTTGTAGCCATTTGGCACTCTTAATATCAGATTTCAGAAAACTGCAGTTTCAGGAGAAAGATCTGAGAACAGCATTTTAGAATTAAAACTCTAAACATGCATTATTATGTACAGTGTATCTAACCCATCGGGGTCAGTAGCACCAAATAAAACAGAAAGTTTAGTTGAAGTGAAAGATTATGTTGATCCACAAGAACAGCAATGCACCAAAACCCATTGTTTTATAGGTGTCTGATGGTTAAACACATTAACATTTACATAATATAAACGCAAAATTCAGATTTGAGAGGACTGCTCATAATTCAAAGGTGGATCTTCAAACCTGATATTTAAAAAAAAAGAAGAAAAAAAAAGATTTTGAATGGGATTCAAGTCAGGGAGGTTTTCAAAATCTTCACACATCCTTCTTTCTTCATGATACCTGCCACCTTAATAACATTCCCACCCTGAAGTATTCCCACAGCATAATACTCCCACCACCATGCTTCACTGTGGGGACGGTCTTCTTTGGGTTGTATGCCTCTCACTTCTTCTTCCAAACATCAGCAGTGTGGCCAAAGAGCCCGAGCTTTGTCTCATCTGATCAAAGGACACATAATCTTTCTCCACGTTGTCCTGAGCATACTTCAGCCTGGCTTGAAGGCATCTCTTCTATAACCTCTCACTGCAGTCCTGTGCAGGGTTTTAGTGATTGTTTTCTTTGAGGCTGCACTTGTTTAAGTCATTCACTCGTGTCTTGGTAGTTGCTCTGGGGTTTTTAGCCACATCTCTCACAAGTTTTCTTTCAAGAGTCTTTAAAATCTTTCGCTTCCTGTATCTATTATTTAGGCAGACAGAGGGGATACCCCTAATATGGTGCTGTGAGCACATTAGCCTCAGACCAGCTGTTAAAACCTGTCTGTTTGTTTGTGAGGGGCAGCCAATCAAAAGAAAGTTTTATAAGGATAGATTAACTGAGGGTCTGCACCAAGGATCAGTACAAGGTGATTCAGGATATTTGAACTGTAAACCATGCAACGCTACCCTGGAGCTAGAAATGAGCATCAGAGCTCCATTTTAATACCATTAAAAGTATCATGTCCAACTAAAGAGCTTGCTCATACTGGTGGACTAACCATAACAGAAGCATAAAAATGATTCTGGTAATTACCAACAATGTTAATTAAGGGTAGCTGTGGCATAAACATTACACTGGAAGTTCTCTGGACTTTAGTACATCAGTAAGAGCTATTACTGAAACTACCAAAAAAACTAGTGTAGACAAGATTCACCAAAGATTAGTGGAAAAACAACAAGAGGACTAAACTTCCAAAAAAAAAAAGGGGGTTAACTGTAACTTGGTAAAATCTTGTTAACATGGTAAAAACAAGGAAAATGAAAGAATCAGCCTGGCTGTGGTGTGAGTCACGTTTCCCTAAAACTAAATTATAGAGTACCTGAAAACAGCACAGCCATTTTTAAAAATAAACCCTACCTACTTTTACCATTTAATGATAAATCTAATGCTGGAGTTCCTGCTCAGCTCCTGGATTTTAAACCCCATTTTCTGGTTATATTTAACTCCAGTTTTATTTTATGTCAAAATAAAATACTGATAATAAATGGACTCAAAAGGCTGAGGTTTGCAATCTGAGACATAACAATAATTCTGTGTAAGTCTGCCAGGTTTTAAAATTGCATTTTTTTACTTAATATTATTACAGAAGTAAGACTTATCCCCCAGTAGTTTAAAAAAAAATCTGTTTATACATGTGAAGTTTAAAAAAACAGTGTCTGTAGAGACGTTGATATAAAGCAAAAGATTTTCAGTGCAAAACACTTCACTGTTCGTCCATTTTAAGAAATGTAATTATCTTTCTATATATATATATTAATATGCTCATAATGCTGCCGTTCACAGAAGCTGAAGTTGGCGAATAACAAATAAAGGCACTATGAAGACTAGAAAAACAGTAAAAGAGTCACTAAATGCTCTCGTGTGTTCCCTGCAGTCAGTTTAAAGCTACTAAACATCTGTCAGTGTTAAAATGACTGAACAGCAGCACGCTGTCCTCTTTAACCAGGCACCGCTTCCACCAGCAGCATGAAGAGTCTTCCTCTATCAATGTCCTTTCACGGGAGTTTCAGTAGTTCATATGAAATTAAATAAAGTTACTATTCCACGCAATGAGTCTATGTTGCAGGAGGAGGCGGTGAATCACCTGCTGCAACCACGTAACCCTTCCCTGGAGGAAACCACGTCTGCAGGGCTTCCGTCCAGCTGCCGGTGTCGCAGAAAGTCAACAAGATGTCAAACACTGCGGACACAGGAAAACTTTATTGCACACAAAGGACGTGGAAAAGACCTTTAACTGTCCTCTGGACAAGAAAAATACTTGCTTACCTTGATTAACGGCCAGGATCTTTGAGTGGAAATTCTTCACATTGTCTTTTTTCACCATGTACTCGTCTATAGGCAACCTCACTGTGCGGACGCTCAGCTCTCCGGCTCTGGACAGGCTCAACCTCTGCAGAGGAGGAAAAAACCAAGTAGATATAACACTTACAGTACTACTATACAATGTCTCTGTTATGATCAGTTTTACAGAAAAATACCTTCTGGATGCTTTCATCCACCAGACCACCGAGGACGTAAACCTTGTCAGCGTCCACTGATTCCAACGCTGAAAACAAAGGAGGAAAAAAAAAATACCTCAATGAATGTCAGCGAATTACATAATGTACACACGCTCACTGGCCACTATATTAGGTACACCTTGCTAGTACTGGACTGAACCCTCTTTGTGCCACAGATTTAACAAGGTGCTGCAGATTTGTCAGCTGTTCATCCATGATGTGAATCTCTTGTTCCACCACATCCCAAAGGTGCTCTACTGAGATGTGGGGACTGTGGAGGTCATTTGAGTACAGCGAACTCATGTTCAAGAATCCAGTTTGAGATGTTCTGAACTTTGTGGACGCGGTCAAACAGAGGGTGGCACACTGTGGTCATAAAGGGACGGACGTGGATGGCATCAATACTCAGGCAGGCTGTGGTGAATAAATGATGCTCAGTTTGTAGTAAGGGGCTCAAAAGGTGCCAAGAAATTATTGCACTGGCTTGTATAAACAGTTACAACTTTTTAGACAAGGTAGGATGGAACCATGCTTTTATGTTGTTTATGGCAAATTTTGACCGTACCATCTGAATGTTGGCAACATTTTGTAACCTTCTTTTGTCCAGTTTGGGTGAGTCTGTGTGAACTGCAGCCTCAGTTTCCTGCTCTGACAGGAGTGGCACCTGGTGTGGTCTTCTGCTGCTGTAGTCCATCTGCTTCAAGGTTCGATGTGTTTTGGATTCAGAGATGCGCTTCTACATAGCTTGGTTGTAACAAGTGACTATCAACAAGTCATTTTCACCCAGAGATCTGCCGCTCACTGGATATTTTCTCTGTTTCGGGCCATCCTCTTAAACCCCAGAGAAGTCTGTGCAGGGAAATCCCAGCAGATCAGCAGCTTCTGAAATACTCAGACCAGCCTGTCTGACAACAACTGTGCCACCTTCAAATTCACTTAAATCACCTTTCTTCCTCATTCTGATGCTCAGTTTACATTTCAGCAGGTCGTCTTTACCACGTCTAAATGAATAATTGCAGTGAGTTACTACGATGTGATTGGGTGATTAGATATTTGTGTAAATGAGCAGTTGAACAGGTGTACCTAATAAAGTGGCCACTGAGTGTACATCTTGTGCAATATTTTTGTTTCTTTGTAAATATTTCATATATTTATTTTCATTTCTGTTTTCTATTAATCTAATCTTATTAAAGCTCCATATCACAAGAAACTCATTTTGAAAATATTATTAATGAAATGCTAAACAGCAGCAAGGTGAGCGGCAGGAAACATGACAGCCAAATGGCGCCACCTACTGGACCAATAACGCATTTCAATAGCAAAAGAAAGATGCATAAAGGAAAGTTAAATCTAATTGAAACCATCTTTGCACTAATTTTTTCAAACCTTCTTCAGCGTCTGGAGTGAGGTAGACAACAGATTCTGGAGGAAACAGGTCCAGACAGCTTTCCTCTGTTATATCCATCTGAACAAAGCAAACACAGAGGAAGAAACATGACAACAATCAGCACCTGCTCATAACACATTGAGACAATTTTTAGTGAAACATTTGAGAAAACTAAACTCACAAGTGTTCTTTAATCAGTCCTATAAATGCTTACATGCACATTGTTTTAAAGATTTGCTGAAGGGTTCTTTCACTTAAAATACTTGGCTTTAAGTTAATTATCAATCTTTTAACTATAAAAACAAACTTATAGACACATATATATCACCGTGTAGTTGAGGAAGCCGTCATTCATTCGCACGCACTCTCTGTAGAGACGACTGTCCTCTCTCAGGTCTGTCAGAAACAGGTGAAACGGTCGGGTCGCCTTCTTATTCGACCCGTAGAGCCGCCTCAGCTGGCCCGCCAGTCGGCTTATCTCCTGAAACAACAAAGCGTGCACTGCTGGAGGTGAATAAACAAAACCTTCTTAAATTAAAGGAGGTTTGTTTTGTAATTTGAAAACATTTTAAGGTTTTTTTCATCGTCCACCGACCTTATCAGACATGCAGTCTGTCATACTGAGGTCGACGCAGAGTTTGAGCCCGGTGGACCGAGCCTCAGCTAGACGCTCTTTAGTGATCGCCTTCATGACCCGCTTGGTAAACTGACGCTCTGTGCTAGCACCTGAATGTCAAAGAACACACAAAGAATGGGACGGATGCTGTGATGTCACCAGCTGGAGGCTTTCACTTTCAGCTCCTTTGTAACCTTCTATTTGTTTTCTTTTTACCGGACTCCAGCTCACGATTCATCTTCCTCCTCAGCTTCTCTTCTTTCCTCCTGCTCTTCTTCGCAGCCACTTGTTTCTCCCAGTGCCGCTGCTTCCTCAGGACATTCCTCTGTTCATTAAACAGACAAATAACTGTGAGCACAGCTATAATCCTTACGAGTGTGAAGATATTAGAGGTACTGTTGGAAAATAGCTGCTCTTTCAGCTGCTCTCTTTAGCGATCGTCACAGCAGATCACTCTGCCTCCATCTCACCCTGTTCCTGTCATCCTCCTCTTTCACAGCAACCCTCAGCATGTCCTCCTGCCTGGCAGCTCCATCTTCAACATCCTTTGTCCAGTATATCCAACATCCCTCCTCTGCACATGTCTCTAACTTCATCTCTAAACTGCTCAACCTGAGCTGTCTCTCTGATGTTTCTTAATGTCAGTACCACTGTCTCCAAACCATACATCATCGCTACCAGACCAGACATCCACTTAAACTAAAAGAAAACAGATTTACTTATAGATGTTGCCAGTGGATTCTTTAATCCTGCCATTAATCTGCTGTATCATCAAATTAAGAGTACAAAAACATAGTACCACTACTAGAAATTAAACAGGATCACCAGGTCATCTCAAATCATGTTCACCTCAAACCTTTATTTAGCAGTTTTTACACATCTGGATAAAAATTCATCATTTAAAAATTAAGTAATTTAGTGATATCTGCAATACAGATGATGAAGAAACCCTCATCTGTTTCAAAATGTTAATAATAACATATAAAGCTCTGCATGGCCAAGTCGCTGCCTGTATGGCAGACCTGCTGAGACCTTGATCCCCTGATCGGGGTCCCCTAACTACCCCCTGCTCTCATTTTAAAACCAGAGGCGATCACATTTTTCAAGCTGCAGCTCCTAAACACTGGAACAGCCCATCAGTTCGGCTGAATCTGTGGTTGTTTTATCAATTTTGCTAAAACTAATTTTTATAGGTTTGTTTTTCTTTAATCCTTGTCCCATTAATTTGGGATTTCTGTTCCTAATGTGTGAAAGACCACATGTTTGACTGTGTTTTTCTATTATGGGCCATACTGACTGGGCCTTAATGTGTGGTTCCATCCAAACTGTGACGCACTGTGTGTCCTTTAAAAGTACTACACTAATAAAGTTACTATCATTATCACTGTCCACTCACCGAACAGGGCAGGCCTTCTCTCCCGGGCTTGGGGTCCAGAGCATTTGTCTCCACGTCGATCTGAAGCAGATCCATGAGCTCTGAAGCTCCATTCAGCTGCACTTCACTCGTTTCCGGTTTAGTATGAGCCATCCCAGCAGGCATGCCCTGCAACACACACAAAAGAAACTTGACGCTCTTCTTTAAATGTCCACACATCTCTCATGTTCTGTGGTTCATCTTGAGGTAGCTGCAGACTTTTAAACAATGTCAGTCTGTTCGTGTGTGTGTGTGTGTGTGTGTGTGTGTGTGTAGGCATTACAGAGTTCCGTGTTTGTGCTGCTTTTAAAACCAAACTATAAACATGTACAGAAATCACTCAAAGACACATTAACAGCAACAGTGCAGGTTAAACAGGAGAGAGAGCAGCGAACATGCCTTAACTGGGAGATGAGTTGCCTCCAGTTACTGCACATGTGAGCGGCGCACATCAATGACGTAAGCGTAAACAAAGAGGCGGGTCAACGTGTTAAAAAAAAATAGGATTAATGCACTGTAAGTCTTTATTAATTGTTCCGGAGCAACATAAGACCATTATTTGTTATTTTTCATGGTTTTATATTATACTTAAAAAACGTGGACAAAAACCAGGATTACTGACAGACGAGGGTTTGCTTTTACACTAAACAGCCAGTAGAGGGCGGTGTCACCTAATATGAAATGAGTGCTGAAGGCTGGACGAACCCTTAATTTTGCTCTTTCACAGCATTCAAACCAGCACGTTTCTATCATGAGTGTCTGCCTCATACCAGAGTCCTTATATTTATCTTGTTTATCTCCTTATTCTATTATATTCCGATTTTCTTACAAAGGACTCTACTATTTTATTTAAATCTCTATATATTGAGCTCCTTCATTTTATAATATTTTAAATGTTTAACATTTCATTTTTATTTTTCTTGTTATGCTGTGTTTTATTTTACTGAGATATTCTTGTATGTTTAAGTGTTGTTTGCTATAGGTCATGTTTAATGTTGTGGCTCCTATAATGCAGGACTTTCCCAGCTTTGTGATGAAAACCACTGATGCCAAGATTTTACAGTGGTGCTGTGTAATAGTTCTAGTAGTTCAGTTTCTTGGGATTGTTAGCCTGCTGGCCTGTCGGTTCCACTTGCAGGTCAGATTATTTAAATCCATGTGCCTGAGGAGGAAATTAGTGGACGTGGAGATTTCTTTTATTTTTATTGGACAAAATTAAAAACTGCTACAGGACAGAAACATCTGCATTATGCTGCTAACACAACAGTCTCTTTGCGAGCAGCTGCACAGACAGCATGCTAACACTAACGCTAGTCAAGAAGAATGGTAAGTATGAGAAAATGTGTTTCAAGTCATTTTATGGGAAAATGCAAAAGTAATCTAACGGGTTGTATAACAAATTACTTTCTCCTGGAGTAATTAAGTAATGCATTGCATTACTTTTAAGAGAAGTATTCTGTGTATTATGTGTAATACATTACTTTTTTGAGTAATTACCCCACTACTGATCTCAGCAAAGCGTTATAAATTAAGCTTGTGTTTACTTTCTCTTCACGTCCTAATTAAGCACAAATCCTGTAATTTATGTGTTTCTTTAACCGCAGACTCAGTTTACACCTTAGTCTGGGTGGTTAGTCAAACAAATCTTTTATTGTTGCATCTGTTTACTTGTGGCATGGGGAAGGTTAATAATTTGGAGATTTCCATGAAGCTTTGTAGTAGCAGAAAACCCACTCTAAACATCAGAATCTTGATACTGAAAATGTAATATAGCTCCATGTGAGCTTTGCTGAAATTTAGGAAGTTACATGACTAGAAATTGTTTTTACTCAATTAGCAGTTTAAGCTGATTAATGGTGGCCTGTAATCAAACGTCGTCTCTCTCTGCTTGTGTTTAAATGACAGCTGCCACAGACAGATCCAAAGAGTCTAGAGACGTTCTGTAAGGATAATGAATAACTTTAAGCTTTTGTTGTGCGGAGTACATTTCCATATCTCTGATTACTGTTGTTCTGGCATAAGAAAATACAACACACTTGTCAAGGTAGGAATGGTTATACAGTCCTGTTTGTAGTCGGAAGACAAAAACAGGCGCACACGCGACCGTTACTAACAAATTGTTTTTATCATAAAAGTTTTTTTTCTTTGTTTTTATCATTTTATCTCTGGCTGTTTTGCAACATGTGGCGGTAACATCCAAACACAGTGTGTGTTAGACAGATTGTTCCAAACCACGGCTCTAAATATGCGGCTCATTCATCTGTTGTTGTTAGCATCCGAGGCTAACATGCGCCATGCGGCATCACAGCAGCCAATGACAGACGTAGAGGAGGGGCATACCACCAGAGAGCATTGTGGGTACTTCAAAAGTAATGATTTATGTCATTTCAGAGCTCGCAGAGCAGTATACTTCATTGTTCGGTGTATTAACGTTATTTCACAACTACGATACGTGACACAGTAAGCATAAGCAGCAAACAGCGTTTGTAGTTAGCACCGTGACAGACATGGACAGGGTCGTAATAGTAGTAGCTGGGTTGGGGCAACTGTTTGTTAAGACTATACTTTCAGGGATCATTTCTATAGTTATTAACTCGAGAAATGTGTTTCTAAAGTGTATGGTCTCGCTAACCACGATGATGAGTTCGTGATACTTCTCTTTGAGCGCGAAGCGGGCAGAGTGACTTGATTCACTTCATATGCTCTCTGCTTTTGATGACCGTTCACTGTTTCTTTGGAAGCAGCGATGGGAGAAGTATGATCAGAGTGGTTGCGAAATGCTGTCGAAAATAAGATGTTCACGTAGTTTTTGTGTTATAACTCAAGCACGTGTAGTTTACGTTATTTATCTAACAACAGAAGTTAAACGTAAGTTTATGTAAGTTCTTAGAGTCCGTCTATTTTGCGTGGATGCAGTGCGTAATAATCAGTTTTTAATACTACTTGAGTAAATACTGATACCAAAGCTTTGATACATTGAATTAAAAAAAACTAAGACTAAAGTGTATTTGTTATTTTATATTGTTTCAAGTTTTTTATTATGATACATGTTACGTAATTTATATAAATGTATATATTGTCCATATATTACTTTATGCTTTAATTTTATATTTTAATAATTGCACTTAAGTATTTAGATTTGTCTTAAAAAAATGTTTATTTGGTGCACCTGCAGGTGGCATAAAGAGAGGAAATGATGTGCATTTCACTCCATGTTAGTCATTACGTATTTTGTGTGGACTGTCAAGAGTGCCAGCATTAAATAAACGCATCGTTCAAAAAGTAAATTAAATGTGTCATTAATTAATTAAAAATATCAGTTAATTTTATTTTTTTTAAAAAATTTCAATATTTAATTAACTCGTTTATGGTTCCTGTGCTGCATTAAACCATGAAATAATTAGAAACTGTCTTTACAACTCGGACGGTAACATTGATCGGTTGCCCTGCACAGTGAGTCAAGACAGCTCAACAACATTTTAAAAAAATTAATCATAGTTCTCAGTGAGTTTTTTTTTTCTTTTTAATGATTTAATAAAGTTTGGCATGTCTTCATAAGATCAACATGATGGCTCTAATAACTATCGTTTAGCTTGACTGAGTTGTGTAATAGCTGGTTTTCCTTCTTCGTTATCTGACAGTATTTTTATTTACTCAGGTGATGTGAGTGAAGTATTCTCTGTGTACACCAAATGCAACTTATTTGTGAAGTTTAAAGTAGTTTTGATTTCTAATGGAATGCAAGTAGTAACCCTGTTCTGATGCTTTATCATCTGCTTCGTAGTCCTGTATCCTTTATTTTCACTGAACACATTGGGATTTTGCGAAAAAATCATCTTCAAAAAATGCACCATGAGGAAAACAGTCAGCGTGAAGCGAATTTGAGCCGGTCCTGATTTTACTAAACCAAAAAAGGAAGAAACTGAGATTCTGGGTTCATCTCATTCTCAAAGAAAACAGCAGCAGGGAGAATTTCATGGTTCGATCCAGGAGTTGAAGATGTATGCTTTTGTACATATTTCAAGAAGTGTAAAAATAAACTTGCATCAAAGTTTGAATGAAAATGTTTCCATACTGTTTATTGTATTTAAACATTTACACTGAAAACAACAACAATAAGCTAGCAGAGCACCATTTTTAACAATATATTTTAGATGTTTAGCAGTAATGTGAAACCTCAGTACTTGCTAGAAAGCCATTTAGTCTGGATGTTATTAGTATGAATGCAATAAGAGAAGTCAAAAAAATGCCTTCAGTTTATACTAATAGTTTTACAGTAACTAGAAAGACTTAAACAGATGTTAAGAGGTCGAGTAATGATCATTGCTTTGAATTCAAAATCTTCTCCTTTTCACTCAAAGTGACTTTAAAGACAAAAAAATAAAATCAGCTAAAGAGCTGCTGTAAAAATTTCAATAAGGAGAGATCATTAAAAGGAAATAAACATATTTTATTGGCGATTAGACTCTGATGGCCGATCACAGCAGAACAGGATCCCAGCGGTGATAGAGATTAGGGCAGGACCTCCTGAAGTCTAGATGCTGCTGGTGGAGATGAAGATGGAGGCATGGATGGAGCCTGAGTAACATGGAGAGGCGGAGATGGGGAGGAGGTGGGTTGAACGAGGGCATATGCAAGGGAAAATGACACAAGAGCAGTGAGATTTTTAGACTGCGGAATGAAGGCTGATTGGCCTGAACAGGCTGGTAGAAAGATGATTGGACAAGACCAGTGATGTCACATTGAGCTTGACAGCATGGGAAAGTGGAAGTGATGTAAAGCAGACACATCTACCTGTTTGAACTTACACACAACCTTCATTTTAGCTTAATGTAAGAGCTGTGGCTGAATTTGGATTGACATTATTGTAGTCAGAGCTCTCCTCTGGGTCACCACGTTGCCCTGTTGAGGTGATCAAATGAAAGCATTTCAAAACAAACAC
>VUQG01035966.1:0-19332 GCA_015106755.1 Etia nguti
AACCAACAAAAAATGTTATTTATAAATTTAAAAATGATCTAAAAACCAAATATAACAACAGGGAAAAAAAGGGGGAAATTGAGAATATATATATATACACATATATACATATATATTTATATATATATACATATATATACATACATATATACATATATATACATACACACACATATATATACATACACACACACACACACATATATATACATACACACACACACACACACACATATACATAAACACACACACACACACACATATACACACACACACACACACACACACATACATACACACACACACACACAAAATTGAGAAATTAAGAAGGTACCAGATTTTTGTGTCACATTACATCGACATGTTTAGAATGTTACATCAGCATTCCCTCTGGATATATAAACCTTCAAAGATCATCAATGATTGGTCAATAGCAGCTCAGGTGTGTCAGCTCTCACCTGTATGGTTATGACAGGCTGCAGCTCTTCATACTCAATCCTCACAGCTTTGGCGGCTCTTTGAGCTTGAAGCTGAGTGTTGGCCACCACAGCACTAATGATATGACCCACACAAGTCACCTGCACACAGGACAGACAAGATATCAACCCGAACCTGCAGGACAGACAAGATATCAACCCGAACCCTACAAAGCCTGATGATTGGTTGGATTAACAGAAACAAACCTCGTCATCAGCAAGGACGGTCTCATCAAATTTGATAGATCCGGCGGTGTTACTGCCAGGGATGTCATCAGCAAACAGGAAGCAGACAACACCAGGGCAACGCTCAGCAGCTGACGTGTCTATAGACCTGTAACACATAACTGGTTACACATGACATATATCTGTTGGCCAGGTGAGTGTAGTACAGGTGTGTTTTCTACAGGTGTCTTACAATATTCTAGCATGGGCCTTGGTGCTGGTGATGAGTGACAGGTAGAGCTCGTTCTCGTACAGCGGCACGTCATCGCAGTAAACCGCCTCACCTGTCGCCTGCTTCATGGCCGACAGGTGCATTATGGGACGGCCCACCACATCATCCTGGCTCTGCCCCTTTGGCACAGCCTACAAGAGGAGAATCGAAATACACACCTGGACTATAAATCTCAATCTGTTACATCTCCAGAGATTATATACTTATAAATACTTACTTTGATTAAACTCTGAATTTCAATCTAAAATAAATAATTTAGAATATTTTGTAGACATTCATTTAAGAACAACATAAAACACTTTGTTGTACCTGGTAGATCTGAACGCTGGATGGTGTCTCTGGATGGTACACTTCAGTTGCACTCAGACAATCTGAGGTGACCTCGGCCACCTTTAGCCCCTGAGAGATGCACCAATGAGATGCTGTTAAAAATTATCACATGACAATTGTTGTTTAAATCTGATGATGGGAAACAGACAGACCTGCAGTCGGAGCTTCTGCATCACCGTCAGGTAGAACTTGTAGAAGAGGCTCAGAGTTAAAGTTCTTCGGTACGTCACCATGCCACCCGGCACAGATGGGTCCAGGCTCATCTCCTCAGCCATTGAGTTGCAAGCCTCCTCTAGAAGCTCTTCTCCCCACAGCCTGTGTGATGCCAGACATTCTTACAGCCTTCTATCATTCATCTTATTTTTCTACTTTGTTACTTTCCTTTCTTTTCCTTTTTGTTCATCCTGACCTTCGTCCGTTTTTTACTTCCTCCCTTCTTTAATTGCTTAATGACTTTCTTTCATTTGTCTTATGTGCTTACATCCTTTCAAATTTTCCTTCCTCCCATCATTCCTGCCTACCTTCCTTTCTTTCTTCTTAAATCATCACTTGTTTTGATAATTTCTTGATTCCTTCCCTGTATACTTATTTCCATTTTCTTCCATTCCTTCCTTCCTTCCTCCCTTCTCATTCTTTCCTTCCTTCCTTCCTACCTTCTCTATTTTTATCTTTCTTTCCTTTGATGTCTTCTTACCTTCCTATCAGTCTGTTTGCTGTCTTCTTAGCCAGTACTGTGGTCGGTGCCATGCCACCATAACTCAGCCTCAGGTTCTCAACAACATTGGTCCCAGGGGTGAAGGTGACACTCATCGCTGCTGTGACAATACTAATGTCATCCTCACGGCGAGGGGATTGTTTGTAAGCGGACACAAACTGAGTCTGCGGATAGAAAACAAAGTCGTTGACTGACAGAACATGAGGTGGTCACAGGAAATGGTTGGAGGGGTTTAAATGTAACAAGAAGTAATTGCATCAACAAAACTGTTTCTACCTTTTTGCTGTATGGGATTTGAATTGAGAGTAGGATCTCCTGCGGTCGCAGAGCTGTCCTCCTGTAACCTGTGAAGAACCCATCATCCATCTGAACCTCACGGCTTCCATCTGAAGGACAGACAGAGGTCAATAGTGAGGGTCAATGAGACAAAACACATGGAAGCCACACAAACAGCTGGTTGTCAGTGGTAATTCTTATTCAAACATATCAATGTTGCAAAATGAATACAGTTATTATTACAAACACTTAAACTACAGCTTAGAGAAATGTAACCAGGAAACAGCTGCATTTCCTGTGAGCAGCTCCTGTTTTGGCACATCATGGATGATCAGACAAATGTCACCTGATCAGTGTGAGACTGAAGGAAACCTAAAATCAGGCAGATTCTCAGGCAGGTCCTGAATGAGATTTGTCTGAAGTTTTTTTTCTGGAGGTTTACATTGAATGGATAGTTTAGTCTGAATCTTTATCAGCTCTTTATGTCAATCAGAATAAAGGTGTGTGCTGTTACCTTTGTCCACCAGAGTGAGCTTGCAGCCAGCTGCCATAAAGACCGGGTTCAGGTCTGATATGGGGCTGGCTGTCATAATGTTTCCGCCGACAGCCTGAAAATCACAACAACACACTCACGTCTTATCACAATCTCACAGTAAACAACACAGTCTCAACTTTTTAAATCACAGTAATGTTTTTATGACGTAAGGTGTTCTTTAAAGTGATAGGCATGGTTCAGTAGCTATTGTTGAGCAAAACCCCTCTTTTAAAATCATACTGGATTAAATTTGCTTCTAAATTTACTCTATACCCAGTCGTTGAGGCCTTGTGAACAACAATATAGCTCTGTGTATTTACTGGTATATTTCTACTATGCTACAGTGGGTATTTCCTTGGAAAGGTCCAAATGGAACTGAATCCAAATTGTTCTGTGTATTTTGCCACATCCAAGACTAATGAAACTTCCCACTAACTTGGTGCATGTCATAGAAGAAATGTTCTCTCTTACAGGGTTTCAACCACAAACCTCTTACTACCCTACCCTGTCTCCCCCACGAGACCTGCATATGTTGGGAGATTCCCACTCTCTTGCCCCCTAAAGTACTTTCTTGCCTTTTCAGGCAAAATCCATTTTTCACACACCTCCTGTACTATCATAGAAATTGTATAATTGGTTGAAACACTCCATAATCCCTGACCCCGCAAAGCTAAACCTTAATTGTCACTGGACCAGAGTATCGTTGAAATTGTCAATTAACTTTGAAATGATTGACATTTTCAACTGTCTCTGTGTATTGAATGGTGATGTTACACTCTCCATTGGCCCCTCGGGCCTAGATACACTGGGTATCTCCTGGAAAAGGTCCATTCTTACATAGAACTTAAATTTACTCCATCAGTACCCAGTGTATATCTTGGAAAAGCTTTGTGTCATAGAGTCAAACAAGTTTTGTACCAGTCAGTCCAAGTAACTTACCGCTACATTACGAATTTGCACTCCAGCAAACCAGCGCAGCTGCTCCAGGACAGCGAGGAACACTTCAGTCTTATGAGGAGGGAGACTTTCCACCGCCTGCCTCAACACCACCACCATGTGGCTGAGAGTGCATGCTGCACCAAACACAATCCCTGAAACAAAGAGATTTTTCTCATCAGTGCTTCTTCTCCCATCGTTGAGCTACAGCAACCTTTAACTTTTTTCATTCAGAAGACAATCTGACATGTTCTCTTAACACTTACTCTTCAGTGATAAGAACCAGTTTGCTTTCTTATTTACTTTCCACTTTCTTATTTAATTCATTCATTTGCATTCAGAAGGAAACATTTATTAGCAGTGGTATCAATATGAGTTGTACTCGCCATCTTCAGTGTGAGTCACTGCGCTCAGTTCAGGAATGAAGGTTGGAGCTAGGATGACTGGGTAAACCATGTTCTTAAACTTAACTTCAATACCTGAAGGCATAAATGAAGGAGTGAATGAGTTCGTGAGTAAGTTAGTGTTTATCTGAGTAAATGAGTTGCTAAGTGTGAAATAAAGGCATGAATGAATGATCTGAGTGAACCAGACTGACCAACTTCAGTGTTTCCCACAACCACACGGGCATCTGGATGTTTCCTTTTCAGATTCAGAAACTCATCCAGACTGTCAGGCTGCAGCCATGTCATTCGCTCACCATGGAAACAAAGCAAATGTGGCTTCTGACCTTTAGAGAGAGTCTAGGTGGAAAGAAGTGGAGGGAGAGTGACAAACACAATGTGCAAAATCAGTTCATTATACATATCAATAGCCAAACAAATGACTGGAGGGAAACTGTGGAACTACAGCTCACATGGTGCTTATGGAAATGTAGCCAGGATCTATTAATAGCAGCTACATTTATTATTAGTGGATTTCTAGAGCTTATTTCTGATGGACTTAAGAAATACTTAACAATAAATCTAAGATCTCCAATCTGACTCCAAGAAAAAGTAGGATTTCTGCAACCTTTATGACCTACAAGACTGATGTGTCACAGCCACATCTGAAGCTCCACCTACCTTTGTTTAGTGATCAAATCAGCCAGCGCTCAAGAACTAACTTCCTGTTACACCTGCATGCACCTATCTGTTTCTCTACACTCAGCATCTTGGCCTCATGTTCAAATCAAATCAAGGTTCTATGTTTGCTTGTAAGCCGATGATATTCACATTTATATGGAGGAGGAGAATCATCTTTAGTAAGTTCAGTTTGAGTTCAGGATTTAAGATATTTAGTTAAAAAATCTGTTTAACTATCATGTCAAATACCTTTGCAATGAAGGAAGTCAGTTCAGGTCTTTGTTTGTACAAACATTTATAGGAAGGGCCCCACGTATTGGCCGTTTAGCCATTCTGTTTCCACTATGAAATTTTACATTTACACAGGTGGTTGTTCTTTAGAAGAAAAGACATCCAGATGGAAAATGGTAGATGTTGATGTTTTTCTTTAGGTTTAACCCATCAACATCAAGAACTCCTAGCACTTTTTTCAGAAGCTCCTGCACCTCGAGTAGGTACTTTGTTTTTTCCAAAAATTACCTTAAAGGAGGTTTTATAGGAGCAGTTTCTTAAAATTACTTCAACAATCTGTGTTTGATTGTGTGCTTGAGTTTGTGTGAATTTACCATGAGTTCAGGAGGAAAGATGACTTCCTGCGTAGGGTCAAAGGGCGCAAATTGTGCAGGGCTAAAAAGAGACGTAGCTTCCTGTGTAAAAACATACACACAGTTTACACTCAAATATCTTAAACAGGCTGGTCAATATCTTGATGCATTCTCAATCATCCAGGAAAGTAAATCTCCAAAAGTTGATTCTGTTCATCTGGACGTAGCTACGTCCAGATGAACAGAATCAACTTTTGGAGAGGCTGGTCAATAGTTTTTAACAACAAGACTGAAGGTCACTTACATTGATTTCCTCCTCTGAACCATTCTGTGCTCCATTCCCATTACTCATACAGCAGCCATTTTTCTGCCCCCTACCTCCACAGCATCCCCCCTCCTGGAGGAAAAAGCACACAAATGGACTGTCATCAACAGAGTAATGGCAAAAATAAACCTTCTCCAAGGATGTCTTCTCACCACAGTGAAAGTCTTGTATCCTTCCAGTATTGGTCTGTATCCAGTGCAGCGACACAGATTTCCTGAAAATTTGATAATTTGTGTTAAAACATCAGGTCTGATCACTACTATCTAGTTTCTTTCCACATTCAGTAAACAAAAAAGTCAGTCTGTCTCTGGCAGGACCTTGGAAAGCCTCCTCCACATCGGCCATCTTAGGCGTGGGATTGTTCCTCAGCAGGGCATACATAGACATGACGATACCTGGCGTGCAGAAACCACACTGAGAGCCATGAGCCTTTGCAATTCGTTCCTGAATGAAAAAAAAAACAAAAAAACAAAAGCACAAATATTTACAAAGGTTAGAGGGACATTTGAAACCTCAGATTCCTTAGGAAAACATTGTAATGGTTCCTCAACTTTTTTCTTCAACACCAATTCCTCCATTAGGGAGGAAACTAGTTTTAGCTAGCATTAGCCAGAAGAATGACAGCATGGTGTCAGATCTGAGCCTAAAAACCAAATAATTCTTCCTTGAATTATTAGATAAAACTGGAAGGTTTCACATACAAGTTATATTAAGGTCCATTTAAATATTTGCAATAAAAACTATATAATACCTGAACAAGTTGTTCATTAATAACTTTGTACAAATATACAAATTATTAATTTAGTAAAAATGCTTTGTTAGAAGTAATGAAGTCATTTTCCAGCTGGCAGATGAAAATTTCTTCCCCCTGGTGGCCAAACATCGACAAATGCCTCTTTAATACAAGTCAGAAAGGCAATATGTCACTGTTGAAACTTGTTTCTGTCATTGTCTTTTATCTTTTTTAACAATTTGCAGATAATAACCAAAAAGTTTGATTTACGGATGCCATTTTTTTTTTTATCGCAGAAACAATGCTCCTTATGTTTCTCTGTGTTCAGGTGTGTGTTGTTGTTTTGTTTTTTTTACCTGGACAGGGTGCAACTTCTTCGCGACACTGCCAATTCCCTCCACAGTTGTCACGGCCACCAGGTGCAGGGAGCAGAGAGGGGCCAGGCAGGCGTTGACGGCGTAATGACTGGACGCAGTTAAAGACTGTTCATGTGCTCTCAAATGTTTTATTTAGCAACTGTGAAATCAGTTTGTTATGGATGGAGCACATGAGTGCAGCTGATCGACATACACACATTTTAAACACACACGCATGTATCAACACACTCAGAGTAAGGATACAGCAGCTGCTTAGTGTGTGTTTGGTATCTGGACAGCATTACAGTACAGGCTCCACAGCCGCCCTCAGCACAGCCCAGCTTGGTTCCTGTTAGACCCACTGAACACACACACACACACACACACACACACACACACACTTACTGTGAAATCACTGAATCATTGAATGTGGTCATGAAGCGTGTCGGAGGACAGTTATGCTCTCAGAGCTGTAAAACCTGAATCAGCAGCTCTCACTGTTACTGAATACATGTCAATGAGATGAGATGTTCTCATATGACTTGATACTTGACTCATTTTGTCTTTGTGTGGAATATAAAAGGATATAAAGTTCTGCCAGGCTACTACAACCATAAACAGGTCAAGTTTAAGACTTTAAAAGACATTTTAAAACAAGTTTTAAAGAAATTTAAGAACAAACATACAGTGGAAATACACAATAAAAGGGAAAATGCTGTTCTTCCAAGTATAATCAATAACAATGTGTTTTGATCCTGGTGTGTACTAAAATTATGCAATTTGGTTTAGACAATGAACTCAATTAGGGTTAGACATTAAAAACTACTCTGTGAAGTTTAGGAAAAGATCGTTACCATTACACAACTATAAATGATTACTTTTAGGGGACAGATCACTCTCAAAAAAGTACCAAAGATAACCTTGTGTTTAAGAGCATCATACCTTTGACATATAATTTACTTTGTAAGCACTTTCACAGAGAATAATTGTTGCTCCAAAGCCATCTGCTTGCTAGCAGGACCTTCTTCATTATCGTCTGTATCAAGGGCCAGGTCGGGCCTAAAGGACTGAGGAATTTTGTGTTTGTATTGATTTGGGATTATGTTATTATGCTATGCTGGAAATGATTAACTAAATAATTTGAGACCGATCAAACAAAGATTTTAGACTTTATACGAACCTCTAATCACTCTCACAGACCTAAAAATGCTGCTCTGTAATTGGTTCAGGTGCTTCACAAGGCACTAGAGCCCTTTTATTGGGTAATTCGGATCCAGGCTAACCTGTTATTCTAAGTGCTATACAAATGAAAAAATAGGTTCTAGTGTGGTTCTAAATAATCTGAACTCTGTTATTACTGCTCTCATTGTAACATTTATAGAATAATAAGGAACTTAAACTTGTAACCACAGCATTTACAAGAATATTGTTGTAATGGAAAATTGCAGTTAACAGTCTCAGTGAATAGCTGTAGTTCAACAAACTGTAAGAAGAAGTTTCAAAACTAACCTTTGTGGATGGAATATTTCTTGGACTTTTTTGTGTAACACCTAAAAAGTGTGATGCTCTGAATCTGTTTAATTTCTCTTTCTGGTCGCAGCAGACGGCTGTTCCTCCCTACGACTGGTTCTTCCTGTTAACAGGGAGTTTTTCCTTCCTACTGTCACAAAGTGCTTGTAGATATTGGGTTGTCTGTTTTCTCTCTATTTTTACCTGACAACATAAAGTGGCTTTAGGTGACTCTTGTGTTTTGGTGCTATATAAATAAAAATAAAATAAACTGAACTGAAAATCAAAGTTGGGAATACAGTTTTATATTTATACCCTTACTAACAAACTGTACCCTTGTGGTACATATATCTAATGGTGAACAATACTGCATTTTTGGCACAATTTGGTATGGTTGCTTTCATTTCCTGTAATTAGCTCCTTTTATTTACTATTATTAAAGGCAGTTTAATAGTTCCTGTGAATTAAATTTCCTCTAGTGGGACGCGAAAGATCCTGCTGTGCTGTGAGGGCAGTCTGAAGCATCAGTCAAAGTTTAATATTTCATAAATTATGAAATCCAAACAACAGATGAACACTCAGGAAATCAGAGAGGAAAGGTTTCTGGCACAAATCCCAAATGTCTCGGAAAGTGCTGGACTTTGACTGTTTGATTGCAGAGACAGTCAATGACCCTGCAGCCGCTCATCATTAGAAAAACAACAAACCAAACCAGCACTTTAAAAACCCCATTGATTTAAACCTCTGTATTCATGTTTAAGACTTCAACAGCTGTGTTATTGGGTTAGGTTGTTACTTTGGGTTCTTCCTCTTTTTCTTTATATAGCGTGCGTGAGGCTGAAGGTGGAAACATGACCAGTGACAGAAAAAGATAAACAGGACCCTCTGTACAGTGAAAAAAAAACAAGGCGAACTTGAACTTATGAAACAAGAAACCCAATGGCAAAAAAAACCACTCACTGAGGACAAAGTCTATCTACCACTACACTATATGTTTTACTCTATAGATTAGATTACACACTGTATACATATGTGTGTGTTTTTATGTGTGATCATACATTTTCTCCGCAGATATGTCAGCAGGGTCATCTCAGGGTCTGCGTTCTTCTCAACAATCTGCAGCACAAACACAAATCAATTTCTCAGAGTACAAAGAAGCTCAAAAAATTATATTTTAATAAACATGAAAATACTAAAATACACAGAAAAATGTCAGGAGGAGAAGTAAATCAGTGTTTTATAGTTAATCATCAACAAGTTATTCACTGATCTAAGACAAAAAAGTGATGGCACCTGAGGTAAACTGAGTGCAGATCATGTCCTTCCAGTTTAAATTTACAGAAACTAACTAACAGTCCATTACTAGGAGGGCACTGCAGCTATAAAGTCAAAATAAACTTAATTTAAATTAATCAAACATTTTGAATGAGAAATAAAACATTAAATGTCGGTCTAGTTGTTAGTACATAAAAATATACTAAAAGCTGCATGGACTCTGGTTTAAGAACTGATCAATGTAACATTCTGAACATTTTGAATTAATCGTGTATTTTAATGAATGAATCTTTCATTTCACTCATGTTCACAGGAACATTAAAGCTTTCACTGAGTATCAGTTACACGTGCACATCTTATTATCATTTATTTTACCAGCTTTTTGTGTTTGTCTCACTTATCAGAAGCAAACTGAAGGTCATTATGTGTTTTTAGTGCACTGTGTCGCCTGTAATCAATGTTTTGCTTTCACCAACATTTAGTTCCGCATTCTGAAATACTTCAATTTTTCATCCCAACTTTTTATTCAGCTGAACAAATGAATGTTGTTTTCTAATTACTTTACGAGTTTTTTTCTCATTTGTTCTTTTATTTGTGTAAAACACAACATTAAGAGAATCAATTTACTTGATTACTATAAAAAAAAAAAAATGAAAAAGCAGGAGCTTCAGCTGCAATTTGAAGCACAGTCTAAATTTGTATAATTAAATATTCATGATCTTTGTTTTTGTTAAGATGGATTAAGCATGATATAAATGCTACAGAGGCAGACTGATATCACACTAAAGTCACTATGAATGAGCTAAAAGATGAATATTTTTACCTTCTTTCCATTAACAAAGAAGATGAGTTCATCAGACCCAGACCGGGCCTTGGTTCCTGTCTGGCCCCCCATGTCACCGGTCTCCTGTGCCCTCTCCATGGTGCTGGTGTTTCTGGTCTTTAATGATCCGGCCTCGTGGGCTCAGCTATCTGGAGGGAGGTATGTCCTGTCCGGCCCCCTTCTCCTCCCACAAAAACCTGATGGTGCGTTCAGGAGCGTAGCAATCCCTCAGATGTTTCGATCACGCTCAGTAATCAAATGTTAAATCATGATCAGTCATGTGTGGATTAACTGATAAAGTCTGAAACTTCTTTCCCCTCACTGTAAAAAATAAAAAAATGATTTGTGTGAATGACCTGCAGTAATAACATTGCAGATGTTCCTGTTCTGAACAATTATTCACAGCTATGATCATACCTTGAGGTCAAAGGTCACAGTCCTGTATAATAGTTGTGTAAAAGCTGTATAATAGTTACTGGATAACTATTATGCGAATTTCAAGCTGACACAAGGGTTCACGAGTTCAAGTCTATCAGGTCAGCTTCCTGCTCAGTTTTTATTTACCTTGAAATAAAGACTGAAAATGTATCTTTGCATCTGACAGAACCTTCAATTATGTCTAAACTACATCCAGTGACATCAAATACACATAAAAATCACAGTAAATCGCAGCCTATCAGCAGCTTTAATGAACAATAACTGGAAACAACAACAAAGTCCTCCCCAATGAAGGTCACAGCCAAAAAACAAACTGTAATTGAAAAAGGATGGAAAAAGAGACAAAAACAGAAAATTCATTCTAATTTAAAAATATGTAACAACAAGATCTATGTAATAAAACAATGATGATATTAAAGTAAATATAAAACAGATGACTATGAAATCATACTAACATATTCAAATGAAAAAATAAAATACATAAAAATAAACTCATAATTCAAGTGTTCATAAATAATGAAAAGAATTACAATTTGTAGTATGAATATAATTCAACCTTAAATACTGACGAAACAATAAAAAAAAGTAAAAGTTATAAAATAAAATAAATACAGTAAAAACATTTTCCTAAAGTTTTTTTTACAAAAAACATCAGTTTTAAAGAGTTTATTCATTTTAAATAGATTTTAAATCCACTACATCACCATCAGCTCAAAGTCTAAAACAATTAATTCAGTGAAATTAAATGTTATATTATTATTATTATTATTATTATATGGTTTATATTAGACTTTAGAGCTGACAAAAATAGTTATTCATGTCACAAGACCTGTCAGCCAACATACAGTTTTGTAATACAGCACAATGAATACACTGCTTTCTCCTCACACATACATTAGCGTCAGATCGCTCACAGACTCATGTGATCTGAATTCCAGCTGTGAATCCATTTGATTTGCCCTCCGACGCCTCAAAGGCCCCTGCTTATAGTCAGGAGATGCTGATAAATGAAAGAGTTCAACCAGACTCCATACAATTATTCTGGTTCTCTGTTACACATGTACATGGATGTGTTTGTTGTGGAGGATTTAAATGTTTCTACAAGAGACAAATAGAACTATTCTGCCTATAAACAAATGACTTTTAAATTCACAATCATAGTGGGCCTACGACTGAGCCCTGAGGTACATCATATTTAATGGTGCTGACTAGATTCTTTGCATGAGGTTAGACACCAAATATTAACTGTGAAAGTCGTTTTTAAAGTAGTAGTGAATGAGTACTTATGTCATTTGTCCCATTTTAGTTTGATTTGCTAATAGAAAGCATTTAGTGTTTGTACGACGATAGTTTCCTGAAATGCATTTTCCATCTCAGTCCAGTTATGGCAAAAATAAATTAAAATCTCTTTATATTATAAGGGTTTACACAACAGGACATTAAAAAAAATCTGTACTTAGTAGGTCTTTCAATTAGGTAAAGAAACCCCAGCAGAACTAGAAAACATGACATATTGAACCATTTTATTATTTATTTAACAAAAATTATGCCAGAATGCACAAGCAGTGTGTGAAACACACTAAAATACTGCTGATCAAATGCACTTCATTAATTGCTCCATTAGGTGTGAGCACCTCCATGAAATCAGAAGTTTTGACATTTTTCTGGTCGAAACAAAACAAACACAGTTTAGGTTTGCAAAGTAACATCTGAACAACCCACAAGACATCTGGAACAATGTCCATTGGACAGACAAGACCAAAGTGGAGATGTGTGGTCATAATGCACAAAACCAAACACAGCATTTCAGCACAAACACTTCATACTATCTGTGAGCAATTGGTCTTGTGGTTTCGCTTGTTTCTAGCCACAAGACCAGGACAGTCGCTGAGTCAACCATGAACTTGACCATGAAATCTGTACCAGAGTATTCTAGAGTCAGGTGTAACTCTGTGTCCGAGAGCTAAAACTTGGACCTGTTGGTCATTAGGCAGGACATACATGGCATACTGTAATATGTTATTTGTTGTTATTCACCTGAGTCATAGTTGCCCAGGTAAGGTCTAGACTACTTATATAATGTTCTGGTATATTAACTTTTGAATTAAGCATGTACTTTCTTTTTCCTGTGACTTTTACTCTCAGCAATCACGAGGGTCATAAGATTGAGCCATGAGGTACATTTAACACAGCCTTCACATAAGATTAGACTTACATCATCTTAATCTAGTTATGAAAAGAACAACAACCACCCTGTTAGTAGTTATACCTAAGCTTGGAGCTGGATTTACTAAAAGAAAAGTTTCAGTGTTTTTAGAAACTGAAAATCTACTCAAGTTTAAAGGTAAACAGGTGTGAAATTAGGAATTTCTTTTTCCTGTTGATGAGATGTCTTATTTTATTAGAATAATAAAATAGTATAAATAACAGTTGTCAAATATTAGGCGAATCTTCAAATGTAAATTAGCCACAATATGAGAGAGCTCATACATTTAACGATAAAAAAAAACACTGCAAAGGACAAACCCACGTTTTTTTGTTTTTTTTTTTCCTTTTTATTTATTTATTTATTTAAATCAACACTTGTTACAGAAACACTTTGTCCTCTGTGGACAAACAAAGTCCTGTCATAACTTAATGTGTCTCTTATATGTCCACAAATCTAAAATATCCAAAAGCAAAGCGCTTTCATTCTGGAAATGTTTTTGGTCCTACAGTCGGCTCCACCTGGTGGTCAGCTGAAGTTATGACAATTTAAAAAAATTGCTAGAAAAGTTTGAAACCTGTTACAGCAAGAATAAAAACACAGTAAATAAATGCTTAATATTTGATTATTTAAAAAAGAATAACAAGAAAATTTTTCACACTTTGATCAAATCTTTTTACAAATATTTTTTGTAAAAAGTTACATGTTGTGTTAAAAATGTAACAATAATCTTGTATTGACTTAAAACCCATAGTTTCATATGAGTAAATCAGACCTATACAAACACAGAAAATAAAACATAAAATGTTTTGCTGCATCAAAGTCTCGGCGGAATCACGACTCCGTTGAAGGAAGGCTGCTAGAATATCCAGAATAAACTTCCAGGAATCCAGTTAGAAACCAGAGAAGCCGACACATCAGAGGTTCCCTGACAATCTGTCTACTTTTAACTTTCCTTCAGTGTCTTAGTGATTAGTGATGTTTAATCTGCACACCCATGATTCCATGTTCTTAGCTTTGCCCCGCAAAGCATCACAGGAGCTGTAGTTCCAAAAAACAGACCAAAGTATGACAATCCATCACGATTGTTGCTGATCTTTCCTTTATTTTAAGACGATGCTGGAGAATGTTCAAACTCCTTACCTCCTTCAACATTTTAGCTTTAACAGCTGGTGACAATTTTACCTTTTACCCTCAAAGCCAAACCTTTTTTTCCTCCTCACGATGCCTCCACCAGGTGGAAGCCTCCGTTTTCCTCCCTCATCTTTTCCCTCTTCTGGGCTTGAACCAAACTGTAGACCACAGCTCCCAGTGTGTTCCTGTTGAGGCTGAAGCCCCGCCCCCCGCCGCGCTCTATGAAGCTGGATCGTTCCTCCCGACTGCTCACGAAATACGTTCGAACCTGAAGGGAAAACACTTTGATCAGAGGTGCGTACAGTTTATGTAACTGATACAGTAAACAAGATATTTTTCTTATCTGAAAGATTTTTTCTCATGTTTATGAAACTTTCTGTTTATATTTCTGGGGTAAAAATGCATAAAAATGATCTCTTTGTCTTAGGCAAATTTTACAAAAATGTATGAGGCACTTTTCCTGCACAATTGTGACGTGCACTTTCTCATAATTTTGACTTCTTTTGATTTGTATATGAAAAAAATTCCAAAATTTTTTGTCATACTCTTGAGATATTTTTTTTGTTTAAATATAAAAACCTACGTTAAAATGCAGTTTGGTATGGCTATGTAAAATTTATTAACTATTTCCAAACTCAATTGTTCATACCTACACCTAGATCTCATAGTTTAGATCTTTTAATCATGTGTGTGGTCACATCATGGTGATGGCTCACCTTTCCATGGCGTTCGCTGATGCCTTTGAGATAAATGTCCCCTCTGAGCTGCCTCAGGAAGCCTCGTTCAACCAGAATAGAGCTGGTGTGTTCTGAGACCTAAACACAAAGGACAACATTCAAAAACCTGTTGAAGCGATGATCTCATGTTACTGCAAACAGGTGAGCTCACCTGTATCCGCCCGCTCACACCGGTGCTCTCCATCCTGCTCGCCATGTTCACCGTCGTCCCCCAGATGTCGTACTGAGGTTTGGTGGCTCCAATCACACCTGCTATCACCGGACCGTGAGCCACACCTGGAAGTAATGTTAGAGGTCAAAGGTCATAGAGTGTTTAATTAAATACACAATAATAATAAGGGAAAAAGAAACACTTTGTATTTTTTTTAATTTTTGCTAAAGCTTTTAAAAATGTAATAATAATAATAATGAAAATAATAATATTACATTAAACATTGTTTAAAAATGATTTTCTAGACATGTCTGTAATTTAAATTTATTTTGAAAACATATCTTTTAAAAAGTTCATTATTCAAAAACATTATATTAAAATATTCATAGTTACTGTTTACCAGTGATTAATTAAAAAATGTATAAAGGATGATTTAGAAGAATGATTTTTCATATATAAAATAAAACCAAGTAAATACATTTTTGAAATGTTTCATTTTTAAATTTGTGATGTTTTTATGATTCCCATTCTTGATGAAAATGTTTCACCTTTACACCTAAAATACTGTTTTAACTATTTAAAACTTTCAAATTCTCCCTCTAAACTAAACTGTGTGTGTGTGTGTGTGTGTGTGTGTGTGTGTGTGTGTGTGTGTGTGGTACTTACCAACACGGAGCTGGAAGCTGTTTCCTGTCTGTGTGTTGATGTGTTTGAGAGTTTCCTGCATAGCAAGTGCGAACAGGACCAACTCACTGAGGTGATTCCAGCCATCCTCACAATCCTGAACACACACATGCACGTCTGAATGAAGTGTGTGTGGACATCAAAGCCTTGGACAACAGGGTCAGAGGGAGCATTTAAGTGTTGTGATGTAACAGCGGGACTCACCTGTCTGTCAGGTGAGAGGCCTGAAGCTGCCATGTAGCAGCTGCCAGTGGTTTTGATCTTCTCCACCTGCTGAAAGTAGCATTCATCCAGCAGCTACCAACACACAAACACAAAGGTAAAAAATACAAAATTTAATAAAGTTTACAAAACATATCTCGTTTTTGTGTGTGGGTGTGTGTGTGATTTATGACCTCATCAAAGTCGCTGATTATGTGGTTAAGGAGACGGAGACACTCAACATGCTGATGAAGGACCTCCTTTTCCTCGTAGAAGTCAGAGAATCCGGGCAGAGAGGCAAACAGCACGCCCACTCGCTCATATGACTGTGAGTACAACTCCTGATAACACACACACACACACACACATACAAACACACAACAATAACATCACGTTACCTTTACCATGGTCAAAAAAAGAAATTACTGACAGTTACTGACATTTTAACAAATTTCTGTCATTAGCTCTGCTAATATGACTCATACTAATACAATAAGTAAATATCGATTATTGATCAGGCCTACTGGTCATGAGGTCTGGGGGCATATGATGATGTCACATCTTCCATTTAAAGATGAGAAGCAATTATACAAAAAAGACTCAAAAATGTGCAAATTGTCTAAACCACTTCCAATTCTTACAAGGTCTCAGCTGTTCAATACAGTAGTTTTAATATATTTTTAATAATATGGTTGTAATTTTTTTCATTCTCAAGATCTTCTTTGTACAGTTGGTAACCACATATTAGTGAGTGTTGTCTATGTTAATAAATCCAAAAATTCATCCAATGATCATTGAGGGTTATGTGAATTTTGACCACCTGGTACTCTCTCATAAAAAAAACTAAATGGCAGTGACCAAAATGCTAATGCTGAAGCTCCAAAACTCAATAGGAAATCAAATTGGCTGCTATGTGAAAGGCATCAGGTACCTCATCATTGCGGTCTCTCTCCAAGAAGTGCTGGGCGACATGTGCAGGGAGGATATTGAGCAGCAGACACTCGTTGTGCTCCCGCTGCTCCTTCATGTCCTCCACCTCCTTTTTTGCCTGAAGGCCCCAGAGGAAGTCCAGCCGTGCTGTTGCCTCCAGCTACCAGTGAAGAAATAGAAGAGGGAAGTGGTGGATATTAGCATACTGAATTCATATCAGGGGTATCATTGTTTGTTTGATAACAATAAAAGCTGGCAGCCTGTTTAACAGAATCCAGCAGAAGCCACCTGTCTGCTGTTGAAGAGGACAACCACCACAAACATCACCATAAGAACGACACACACTCCATTCCTGCACAAGTGATGAGACCTGACAACGACAGAGGAGACCACATTTTTATTTTCCAAACCTTTAAAAAAAAAAACAGAGGAACAGGACCTGAATGGAACTTGTACCTGTAATTCTCGATTATGTAGGTGTAGAGGGCAGCAAACAGCAGTAGAACGGCCAGCTGCAATACGCAGCTCAGTCTGAGGAACACGGCACAGGTAACCATAGCAACCACGCCACTTAGAACCATGTACTGTACACAGGAAGGCCAGTGATAATTTTAAAAATGGTTACTGACTAATCAAAACAATGTCATCATGATTTTGAGGTCTTGTGATGTTTGAGTGTTCACCTCTGGATATCTGCAAATGTCAATCTCGGGCCAAGCCGAGGGAGGCGGAGCCAGCAGGGAGTCCCTGTTGCTGATGTCAGTTTCTGATGAATCACACCACAGCTAGTGGAAGCAAGCAAGAAGGTTTCTAACAAGTTATTTTGTACTAAATTGTCTTTCAGTGAGTTAAAAAAAAAAGCCATCTTTACACAGGGCAATTATGGTGTGCAATACTTCCCAAAAAGTGTTTATGTTTCATCTTGTTTTTGAATGCTACTGGTTATTTTAACAACAGCTTTTCGGCAGCTTGAAAAAGCTATTAATCCCACTGAGGTTTTTAAAAATCTTTAACCATTGAAGCTTGGTTGTCAGTATATGGGAAACCGTAATAGACAATAAGATGTGCACGTTATTGCAGGTGAATCATTACTTTTTGGCATAAAATACCAAGAAACTAAAATAAAAAACTAGTTGTTTTTATCCTGATGATGCTTCTGATGGTCGGCATTTCTGACCTATAACATTTCTTAGTTGTTGCTTTGATAAAAACAATATCAGACTTACAATGTCTGCAGAGGCAATTCCAAAGTTGACAGTGATGGCAGTAAGTGTGAGCAGCGTGCGGGCACTCTTGTTTTCATGAACCCAACAGCAGATTGACTGGAGGGGAGCAGGACAATGCTTAAATTCCTCCCCCAGAGTCAGGAGCAGGAGCAGGAAGTAAATGCCCCCACTGACCACAAACTGAGCGACCATTGGACACAATCTGTAAGGAACAAAAAGTTACTAAACACACACATGTCAGCTGCTATAGAGGTTCCAGTCAGAGCGAACAAGATGCTTCCTCTCCTTGTATTACATTTTTAAGGCTAAAACAAAGATTGGTTCAATCTTTAGCTTCATTTAACTCTAAGTATGACCAGATAAATTATTATATCGTGCCAAAAAGTGCAGAGAAACAATTGCAGGTACCTGGTCCTATGCAGATGATTTTCTCTTTTATATGTGAGAGGTGTTTAAAAAATATCTACTGTTTTTGTACTGTTACATTTTGGTGCTGAAAAGATCACAGAGGCTTATGTATTCAACACTCATTTAATTACAGCTGCTCATTAACACAAATATCCAATCACATGGCCACAACTTAATGTATTTTGGCATGTAGACATGGTCAAGATAAACTGGTCAAGATAAAGGTCAGAATGGAAAAAGGTGATTTCAGTGACTTTGAACGTGGTACAGTAGAAAGTAACACTACTTGAAATATGATCAGGACCAATAACAATGACTTCAGTTTTATCTGAATACTATTGGTCCTTGTATCGTACTTCTGCTGAATGCATCATTGTCATCAGGTTGTGTACTGTCTGTCTTTAAGCATGCTGTTGTGCAACCTATTATGAAAAAGAAAAACCTTGACCCTAATGCTCTCACTAACTACAGGCCGATCTCCAAACTCCCTTTTATTTCCAAAATATTGGAAAAGATAGTTCTAAAACAACTTCAGGCCTTTTTAGATGCAAATGGTATTAACGAAAAGTTTCAGTCTGGTTTTAAACCTCACCACAGCACAGAGACAGCCTTACTTAGAGTTTTTAATGATCTTCTTTTAACCGTTGACTCTGGCTATTCCATGGTTTTAGTCTTACTTGACCTGACTGCTGCTTTTGACACAGTTAACCACAATATTCTTCTATCAAGATTAGAACATATGGTTGGTCTCAAAGGTACGGTTTTAACCTGGTTTAAATCCTACCTCTCAGAGAGGTCGTTCTCTGTTGCTATGGGGCAACAC
>VUQG01035969.1:0-10782 GCA_015106755.1 Etia nguti
ATTTTTTTTGCAATGATAAGGAAGATTAAAACACAATCACTTGTGACTCATGTTGTGCATTAAAGGGTTAAAAAACACTGTAAAGCACACAGACCGTGTTATTTTTAGGGTAATTGGTTCTACAATAGAAAATGGCCTTTTGCCATTAATTATGCCACAAAATATTTTTTTCATTGTAAATAGCTGTCTTATATACTTGGTGAGACTGTAAAACTTAAATAATTAAACATATTTTTATTTTTTAGTAATTGCTCGTATTTACTGTTAAGATATACTGTTTTATCAAACAGTCTGAGCTTGTTAATATAAAAAAAAATTTCACCGTAATTTTCACAATAATTCTAACAATGTTTTGACATTTTGTTAAAATTAAAAGCACGGTATGTTTTGAGTAATTAATATACAGTTGTAAATTGTAAATTCAAATGAAAAAAGCAGGAAAGATTGTCATTCATACTGAATCATTATGCAAATTGTATGGTGATTAACCGTAAATAATGTTACAGATTTTTCCTGTTGTTTTCAAAGACAATGTGCCATATTACTGTAAAGTAATATATTTTCAACATATTAGCAGTGTAAAAATAAAAGCAAATCACCGTTTGTCAATATACAGAAATTTAATATACATATTACAATCATTTACTCTTTTTGATTTAATGGTAATTTACCGTTGCCATTTTACAGTTATTTACCATAATTTTTACGTACATTTCGGCTTTATGGACTTTGTATTCTTTGGACTGCTTCATCAACCTTTTATTAAATGTTCACTCTAAGCTAAACCTTACCTGCCTCAGGAGTCTGTATTTGGGCCCTCGTTTACCAACTTATAACATTTTTTAAAAAACACTTGGGCGCTCCTGCTTTATCAATTTCTTAAAAATCAAGACATTTCTACCAGACAAATTTAATGTTCTAGCAGAAAATTACATTAGACATACAGTATAATTTATTGGCATATTTTTGTTTAAATTAAAAGGCTAAACATAAAAACTCACTCAACCCATTGTACAATAGGCCTGTTCTCAGAGACTGCACATCTTTAAGACCTCTGTGTATGAATGCATGCTTGTGGGCAGTGCCTCACTCTTCAGTGTGCCAGCACAGCACACTTACTCTTCTTGACCTGCCGACTTTTAGGTCTGCAAAAACATTTTGCTGCCCGCTCTTCTCTAAAATATGACACTTCATGTGCAACCTTGTGATGACATTGATGCACTGTTAAAGCTACCAGCAGTTGTAGTTATTTTACCCTCACTGTATTTTTTGTGGCATGTGTGCAGTTCCCCATTTGTTATTTAATTTTTTTACATTTAAAAAAAGCCAAATAAAAGTAATAAATGATGAACTCCAATCTGGAAGACCTCATGAGTTGCTTATCACTAATGTCTGAATATGACACAAAGCAGCATTAATCTTCCTTTCCGGATCCTTCCACACATAACACCTGTGTGCTGATGGATTCGAGCTTCCTCTTTCTTTGAATGTGACTCATGCAGTATAGTCACATGAACCACCTGAATTTGCACTCAAAATCCTGACCTAACTTTCATTTCATTTTATAAATGCCATCGCTGCATCCATCCTTCCTGAGTGGAAAGGGGGAAAATGGCAAAACAAATAATTTTGTCTTTAAAATAAAAGAAAAAAGAATATAAAAGAATATAAAAACAAAGTTTTTAACGCGGGGAGGCAACAAGGCCATTTATATGAAAAGGGAAAGACCATCTCTGACCCGAGGAGGGGGGCCTAACATCTTTTACCACAGTGCTGTCATAGCAACCATCCCTAACTCTCTGGTGTAGTGTGATTGGCCATGAATACCATTAACAAAGTAAATAAGCAATAGCTAAATAATGAAATTACACAAAGTTGTTACAGAAAACTTTACACTGACAAAAAGGTGGAGTTTCACTCGTCTGACTGTCTGTGGCCCTCAGTGTAAATTGAGTTTGACATCCCTGCTCTAGATCTTTATGATTACAGTGTAAATGAACATTAAAATATTATGAAATATTACATTACTGTAGCGGAGGTGTGGTCTGCAGCTCAGAGGAGAGGAGGGGTGGTGCAGTGGGTCCAGGGGACAGTGCCAGGGAGCCTGGCAGAGCAGCTGGGACTAATCTCCTAATCATGCCCTCCCTGTTTAGTAGCCCGCTGGGACGGGAGGAGGCAGGTCTGAGCTGGAGTCGTCTGGACTGTGATGTCACCGTTATCGTTGTTGCTGTTGTTGTTGCCGTGAAGCCAAATAAATGACTCTCGACCTGAAACGCTGCCTGTGTGTGCGTCGAGTTCTTTCTGAAAAAGCAGTGACCAGAAAGAAGGTGGATTGGTTGAAAGACAGAATTACACACATATGCACAAATTAAGAAGGGCATTTTAAGCAAAATTGCTGTGTCCAGCTGTGATCATAAAAAAATGGGGCTTGTAGCTGTAACAAAATCACGGTGACCTAAGAAAACCTTCCAAACGGGGCTTCGGTTCATTTCAGAGAGAAGCGTAAAGCTGAGCCACGCACCATAAAGCCACAGATAACTGGATGTTCTGAGGACTGGCAGGAGTTAAAAGCATTATAGGCCTGTGGTGAGTGAAGGATCAAGACTGCATACACTAATGCCTTCTGTATTTTGAGGCTGGTGGCTGAGGAATGTAAATTGGGAGAGTGGCCGGCTGCTGTTGCCAGTTACTTTTCTTCAGGCAAAAGAACATTTCCCCTGAATTTCAGAAACTGATTAGTGATAAGAGACCCTAAGCTGGATAAATACCTGAGGATGAGTTACATTTTCTGACTGGGCCTCCTGTTAGACTTTGGACAAACTGACCATGAGGTGGCAGCTCAGGGTTTGCAGCTCTGCAGCAAGTTGACTTGAAGAGTTGTAAAAACCAGTAAAGAGGAGAAAGATTTCTATGTTATGGGCTAATTCTGTGCAATAACAATTTCCATCTATCTAAGAGGTTGATTGCTGCTTTTACCCAAGCTCCAGCACTATTGTAACAATGAACAAAGTTTTACACCAATCACAGATTCTCTGCTCTTCTTATCTCCTTCTACTTAATAACTTTTTCACTTCCTTCCCAGTAGAAGCTGGGTTAATTGCATTTGCTACAGTAGTATGTGCTCCTTCCGTATCTCCACCTTGAGCCATTTTGAGACCCCATTATTCTACTCTGCCACCAACGGTCCATCAAAGAATGCTATTAATGGTTCAATTTGACAGTTGAGCCACAGGCAGGGTGGCCAACTTTGCCAAGATTGTCACACACCCACGTTATCTGCACAGCAGGGAAGCATACCCAAGTACATAACTCTTCCAATTACCGATTTCCACGGGACAGAATTGAAAGGACAGAGAATGAGAGAACATAGGATTTCTTCTTTGTTCAAATAAGTCATGTCCCTTAGTTCCAAATGGTGTTGAAAGGATCTGGAAACATGCATCAGACTCCAGTTGTCCAAGTCTGTCTGTGGCTTTTAACTTATATCTCTCTTTGGCTTTCAAGATCATACTCTGAGAACTGCTGAACTTTAAAGAGCTTATTGAGTAAGTCCAAACTTAGCCTATTTTTGGTGTAATTCTAGCACAAATTGTAAGTTTTTACATAAACTGTTTAAACATTTTTTTACTCTGTAGGGATTTATTGTTCTTTGTAATAACAATCTGCCAGCATCAGTAAGTGGTAAGTGACTGGTTGGGTCCAACAGTCGATGTGCTGGATTTGGGAGATATTTGTTTATGAGCAATTTTGATGAGGGTCAAATTACGGAAAGGACTGTTGCAGGCGTCTGTGGAGGTAAGAACCAATGTCATAGGATACACAGGACTGTCCTGTTGAATGAATCAATTTGGCCAAGCTTTAGCTGTTTGACAGATGGCCTCACATTTAACTCTCTTCATATGAAGAAAACATACAGTTTTCAGTATGATGAAAGCGTTATACTACACTGCAGATATAGAACATACAATAAAACAAAAACACCACACTGCACATACAGCATAATAACTTAAAAACTTGTACATCTTAACATCCACAGCTTTCATCAGTTAACTACAAAAGTGCTGTCCAAGATAGAGTTCACTGTCCAAAATCACTCCATTACTAGTGCCCGACAAAACAGAGCAGCAGAGATGAACATATCAAGCTGTTCTGCTGGCTAATTTAATTTATGTTACATGTCAAAGTAGACAAAAGAAATGTGATGCTGTGAGTTATTTTACAGACCAGAAACTCACCTGGTGGCACACAGCCCAGATTATCACCCCTCCAACACCATGCTTAACAGTTCATACGAGGTGTTTTGAACAGAATAGCCTCTGAATTGAAAGGTCAGAGGCTATTCAGTTTCCACTGAAACTGATACCATTAAATATACAAATCACCAACAAAGATGGTGGATGAGAACTGATGGGTAGACACGAGTAACGCCTTCTTAAACTTTTAACAACTTTACATACTGTTTGTTTTCCATGGATAACTTGCAATTTATCTACTTTAAGAGAGAAAAAAAACAATTTTCTAGCTCAAACAACATTCTAAAGGCGAGATGATATCTGGGTTCATTTCAGAGGGTTTCAAATGTGCTGCTAGAGACACATATCACTTGATTAGTCAATATCCCAGCTGTTCAGGACTGTTTTGGTGGCACTTAGCGGACCAGCTGCGCATTAGCCAGGGTCATCACGTTTTGGGTCGTCAGTGTAATCGAATCGCCCTTTTAATAGGCATACTTAAGCCCTCAGCTACTCTCTTGCTGCTAAACCTGCTGCCACACAGTTCACTTGAAAGCTGCCATACCACTTATTGCTACTGCTTCTGGCCCTGTTTTTTGAAAGCCTAACCCACGGGTGTGTAAATAAAAGCACAGCAGGGGGAGTTATTATAGGCACTCTCCCCTCTGCAGAGCTGAGCTTCGATGCTTCCTCATGCCAGATTAAACTAGGTGATAGAAGTTACCTTTAAATATGTCAGAATCAGAATAAATATGTCACTTGCCTATTTGCAAAAAAAAAAAGAAGAAAAAAAATCAGCATCAGATTTGATAATTAGAACAAATTAATAATTATCCTAATAATAAACAAGTATAGAGAAAATGAAGAATCAAATTTAAACAAGAAGCTTTAATTAAATAACTCCAACATTAGATCATAACCACTGCTGCTTGTCCTCAGCTTTTTATTATAATGTTTTTCTATTACATTCAATTCACTTAACTTATGAGTCAGCCTTTTCAATTTCCTTCAGGATCATCTTCCTTTTAGAAGTCTACATTTTCCAATTATAGAGGCTTTGGGATTCTTTTGGGATTTCCTGGAGAAGCTCTCTGGCTCCTATTGTTTGTCTCAATCAAGTCCCTAGAGAGAAGACTTGGAAGGGAAATAGAGACTTGCATGAAAGTGCACATGAAAAAGCCAGACAATGTCTTCAACAGTTTTCCATTTTCAAGTGTGATTGCTTAAAGATCCAGCTTGTTTTCAGTGCATGTGTTAAGTGAACGTCGCTTACCAATCCAGACAACGGGTAACAACACGGTGGCCCAACCGACAGATCATCATTTATAAAATGCAGTGCAATCATAAATGAATGGGATTGCCATCAACTAAAGCTATACGTTTTCCTCTTTGTTTCCTTTATATGTTACAGATATATTCAGATATTCATTACCTTCCTCTCCTTTAGAAAGTACTCTCCCTGAAGATTTTAGAGTCCTTTGGAGGGTTATCCTCAGATTAACTTTGTCAGAACAAAGAGCTCAAGTTAATTTATCAGAGCACTCTATGTCCTTTTGTAACTGAATTTAGATCCTACATGAAATACTCAGTAGTTACACTAAACATCTATTTTCCCTTTTAATAAAGAAATATCTAGTTGCCTGAGTGATTAATATTTAACATAATCTTTATAGTTTTTAAGTAACAAGTAAAACACTTTATTGCTATTTATTATATTTAACAGTGCAATATTACCTGAGTGATCTCTAGCACAGAAACACTGACTGTCGATACTAAAGTTCTACCTTGTACAGCTGAGGGCTGCAAAAATTACTGAAAAGTCCTTCTTGTGCTACTAGCAGCCAATGGACAAGTTTAAATGAAGTCCATTATATTTTACAAACTTAGATAGAACCTGGCTGAGTTGAGTTAATTTGAGGTACTTATTTCAAAGCGGTTCCACATCTCATACACTCGTCTTCCAGTCATACTGTACATCTATAAATGCCTTCCTGCGCTATCCTCCCTCACCTTTTCTGATTGGATCTAGCTGGCCTGGGAGCTGCCCTGTCCTCATTAAGGACCTACCTCAAATTACAGTCTCAGACATATCATTATTCTCATTTTTTAACAGTGAAAATTGTGTAATTGTATTTAAGGGTTGGGGTTTTGGGTTTTTTTTGTTTGTTTTTTAGCCCTCTATGTTGTCACTTTCAGTAAAAGGATCTGTTTCTACCTAAATCCATATTTTTTATATTTATATTTTTATATATATATATTTTTTTTAGTTTTTATTTTTAATTTCCTTTTGAGTTTTTGTTTTCATTGTGCTTTAGTTTCAGTTAGTTTATACCAGACTTGCTCCTTTCAGATGAGTTTTTGTTTTGTTTTGCCGGGCGCCAGTGTCCGGCAGCCTCGCCTCTGTCAGTGCGCCCCAGGGCAGCTGTGGCTACAATGTAGCTTGCCATCACCAGTGTGTGAATGTGTGTGTGAATGGGTGAATGACTGAATGTAGTGTAAAGCGCTTTGGGGTCCTTAGGGACTAAGTAAAGCGCTATACAAATGCAGGCCATTTACCATTTACACTGAGGCATGCAAACCTCTGCCACATAAAAATAAGAGTGACAAATCAGCAAATAAAACTGCCCCGACATTGTCACTGACACTGCCTGGAGAGCACGGCTTCTGAGGAAGCAAAGGAAAATCCAAACTACTATGGACTAATTGCAAAACACTTATTAAACTGAATGGGACAACAGAAGAGGCAAAAGCACTGGTAATTACAAGTGAGAATACAAGTCATCACAGCTAGTAACAACTACAAATGTACACAACATATACAAAAATAACAGTGACTGGCTCCATACATTCAACCATGTTCAAAGACTATACATTCTTCTCAAAGGATTGTTGAACATGATGTACTGGAGTCGGAGTCTTTCCAATACACTGAGCCTGACAGAATAGGTACGGAGGATTCAACTGACCCAGAAATTAACTTTTTTTACCAGCACCATTAATACCTGCTGTTACCTCATGCGCGAACAGTTTCATAGACAGACAAGATAGTAAAACATCAATTACCTACTTTAACAGCAGAAGCCTATTTGCCAACATCAAAGAATATTTAACCTATGCAACAGCAATAATAGTGATTAATCTGGAGAAGTGAGTGGATTTGGAGCTTGATGGATATGAACTGAACTATATGAACAGAAAGGGCAGTGAGCACAGGGCCCACTAGAGGACGTTGGGCCCCTCAGGCCACCCTCGTGAAATCTGTTTCTGATTGTTTGGTCAGAGACATTCACACCAGTGTCCTACTGGAGGTCATCTTGTAGCTCTGGAAGTGCTTTTCCTCCTTGCACACAGGAGCAGATACCAGCCCTGCTCATGGTCTAAGGACTTTCTATGGCCTTGTCAAGCTATTGCTTGGAGACACAGCAATCTTCTGGCATTGACACGTATTGATTTACCCCTCTGGAGGAGTTGGACTACCTGTGCAACCTCTGTAGGGTCCAGGTATTGTATCACGCTGCCAGTAGTGACACCTACCCTGGCCAAATGCAAACTAGTTTTATCAAGAAAAGGTGAAAAATGTAATTTGCCTTCTCCTGTAAAACCATTCCTGTTTTGGAGTTTGTCTCATAGTTGCCCATCTAAAGCAACTGAAACTGATCAACCCCCTCTGATACTTACCTGAACAGAAGTTTACTGACTAGATCCTATACTCTGATCAAAAGTATACATTAAGCTTCAATTGGGAATTAGGTGTTAATAGGCACATAGGATGAACATTATCCTGTATGTATATAAAAACAAGTTTAGAAATGGTACCATTTTCAGGGACTGTACAAGGAAGTACAAAGCCAAAGCTGGCCACATGACAATCCTGACCTAAAATAATCCTGTTGATGTTGTTTTCTATTACACTAGAGTTAATAGGTGGTAATTCTACAGCTTAAACCTTAAGAGTTGCTGGGGGCCAGATCGGTGTTGAGTTTATGACATCTGATTTAAACCCAATGTTTTGATCTATAAAAATCACCCTTGTCAGTTCCAGTTAAACCTGAACAAAAGCTTCTCTCAACAAACATTTTTCTCTTTCAAGGGATATATTACACTCTGTTACAGCAACAAACTGTTAGACTCCAATCTAACTGGTTTGTGAGCAAATTTCACGTTAAATTAGATCCAAAGAAAATTGCTTGGCATTGTTTCTGTCTGACTCTGTGAGATAAGAATGTCTAACAGAACCACGTGTGAGGCTTTGTCCACTGGAAATATTCACAATAAACAGGCATCAAGCATGAGTGCAAACCCTGGAGTGGTTTCAAAACGTTTTATTTATTTATTTACTAATGATTAATACAAGTACATTGATTTAATGTCTCCTAAATAAAAATCTGACGGACACAGGGCATCCAAGGAAAATACATCCACCAATCCTGTGACCAGCTCTTTAAGGTCATGAACTAAAGCAAACTTAGAGCTCTGTTATGCCATTTCTGTATTGGATGCCTCAGTCAACCACCTGTAACAACCTGAAGTAGTCATTTTCTGTATCACTATGAGTCTCTCACTTTGTTATGGAGGAATCTTTGCCCACTCTTCTTTACAAGCATTCATTTATTCACAGTTTTGAAGGTCCTACCATAGCATGTCAGTCGGGCTGAGGTGTGTCCTTGGGATCATTATCCTGTTGTATGAACCAATTTCAGTCAAACTTTAGCTGTCAGACAGATGACCTTATGTTTGACTCTAAAACATTCTGGTTTACAAGTGACCTGGTCCTGTGGCTGCAAAAGAAGCCCTAATCACCAGTTCTCCTCCACTGTGCTTGACATTTGCTCTGAGGTGTTTACCTAGCAAACATCCCCCATTGGGGCCCATGTGGGTCTGCCTACTGTTCCCTTGGGGTATGCCCTATATTTACCACCAGTACACGGGCCCCACAGGTGGCTGCCCCCATGTACCCAATAGTACATTACCACCACCATGAATTTCATCTGTGGTCTTTCTCTTTTCCTTCTGCCTTGCAGCTCCATCTTCAACATCCTTTGTCCACTTTACTCTGCACATGTCCAAACTATCTCAGTTTTGCCTCTGTATTGGTCAGTGTTGCAAATCGTGCCTGAAAAGATTGAGTAAGCTCTTATGAAATGAATAACATTAGAAATGATTGAATTCATTAAATGTGAGTGAGTGTGAACAATATCAGGACACTGACATTGGAGCACCTGAACTAAATTCAAACTGCTTTTGGTCTTTGACAGCTTTTCTAAATATTCTCTATGAAAATGACACAGCCTACAGTATCTTGATTACTCTGTTGACCAGTGTTTGGGATACAACATAACATGAAAAAATCTGCAACACACAGTTCAATTCAATTCAATTCAATTTTATTTATATAGCACCAAATCACAACAACAGTCGCCTCAAGGCGCTTTATATTGTACAGTAGATCCTACAATAATAGATACAGAGAAAAACCCAACAATCATATGACCCACTATGAGCAAGCACTTTGGTGACAGTGGGAAGGAAAAACTCCCTTTTAACAGGAAGAAACCTCCGGCAGAACCAGGCTCAGGGAGGGGCGGGCATCTGCTGCGACCGGTTGGGGTGCGAGAAGAAAAACAGGATAAAAGACATGCTGCGGAAGAGAGACAGAGATTAATAACAGGTATGATTCAATGCAGAGAGGTCTATTAACACATAGTGAGTGAGAAAGGTGACTGGAAAGGAAAAACTAAATGCATCATGGGAATCCCCCGGCAGCCTACGTCTATTGCAGCATAACTAAGGGAGGATTCAGGGTCACCTGGTCCAGCCCTAACTATATGCTTTAGCACAGCACAGAGCACCGATTTTTCATTTGATTCTTTGTGTGAAGTTGAATGACAACGCAGACTTTATAAGGGAGACCTCTCACCCTTAAATCGATATCTAAGAGAATTCTGTCATGCCCAAGATGACAGATGCCCGATTCCTCCTCCTTAAAAGCCGATCATTTACTATAAAACAGCAAACCAGGTTACAACAGTGTTGCTGCACTGACTCGGATACACAGCTAAGGTTCATGAAATATTCAGCTGTGTGGCGGGAGGCATATGTACTCTTTATCACTGTACAGATTACGGGGAAAGTGTAGGGAAAGTACAAGAATCCCACCTCAGTGACACTCAGCTCATTTCAGCCTGTTTTATCTTTGCTGCTTGAGCTGATTACTCATGGCGGGCCAAAGCAATCTTCAGGCCAACAAAAATGTCCTGGTGCTCCCCACAGTCCTTGGTAATGTGATAACTCACTACAGCGATAGTCTTGTTCTTACAATATAAAGCTGAAAAAGAATATAAGACTGTGGTCTACGGTATGAACTGTCAACATATAGAAAGTAATGCATAGAAAGTTAAAATATGTCACATTTGACTTCTGACCTCTTCCTCAAGGTCATTAAATGAATCTGAAGGTTAAAGTGATAATCATTTAAAATTTTAAATAGCTCTATAAGGAGCTATTTCTTACTGCCATTGTTTGTTCTGAAAACTTTTAGGCATATAGGGAA
>VUQG01035972.1:0-27604 GCA_015106755.1 Etia nguti
AAAGTTCTCTCTTTCTCTTATATTTAATATAACCACACTACGGACGGACAAGCGACTGTTTTTATGCGTTGTCGTTAGCAACGACGACGGTAAAACCATCGAGTGGCTCCGTCGTCCGCTTTTATATTTTCCACATTAACCTTTCACAATAAAGCTGAAGATCCTGTTGAGATTTTTCAAAATAAACTGAATCACGTGAAAGAGGATGCAGAGTGTTTACGGATGAGAAGCAAAAAAGAGCCGTCAGGTGCTAAAAAACAAACCTTAGACTCAAACGTTAGAACAGGCTTTTCCCCGCAGCACGCCGTGTAATAAATACAAAGAAAATGGCGGCCGTTACAACTTATTAGGGCTGTGCGATATGACCAAAATCTCATATCCCGATACAAGACATTTATCATCTCGACAACGATATAAATCACAAAAATTTAAAATTTTCTGTAAATTCTGTGAATCTCGGGCAGCTCGACTTGTGTGAAGTGTTTCCAGCTGGGCGTCGTGTACCTGGAGTCGCGTGTTTTGACTGATGCATGAAACTATACATTTTAATTTCACTTTGCTTTTTGCCGTTACGCTCGCTTGAAATACTCCCCAATGTTTCCACTCTCACCATAACATGAAGACTTTTGTGATCTGCTGCCACTGATGATAAGTTTTATTTATTTTATATACATTTCACAGAGATGATTATAGCGTATGTATGCATGTTAATTAATCTGGATGACACCATATAAACTGCCCAAGATATCAAAAATGTCAGCATCTATACAGCATTTGGGAATTATTTTTATAACACTCGAATCCTTACAAATAATACATATGTGTTTTTATGCTGAACGTCGATGTTATGTGTGCCTTGTTGTTGTTCAAAATAAATTTGGCTAAGCAGTTTTTAGAAGTTTTGGCCTGCCTGGTATATATAATCTAGACTAGAATGTTTGTATCACAGTGTAACATCAGGGTTATAGGTCTGTTGACTGTTCATGTTATCAGGTGGGTTATTGGGGGGGGGGTAGCGCTCCATGCATAAAAACAAACACCCCATTGATTTCAAAGCAAGAGAGAAAGCAGAGCTGGAGAGGAGAAAGGAAAGAGCAGGGATTAGTCGAAAGCATTAGTGATGTAACAATGTCACTTTCAAAGCATCCTCCTCATGTCCACTCAGTCGGTTATAAACACACTGAGGTCATCTCGGTGTAAGATGAAGCATTTTTAATGAATGCAGAAGTCCCCGAAGGCTCGATAGCATCGCCTCAAGAACACAGAGCATCGCTGGCCTGTATGTGTCGCTGAAGTAACGGCATCAGACGTAAACGTATCTTTCTTAAACATTATAAAAATACTGGCGGCTGTTAGTGCTCTCCCTCAGCCGAGGGGCTTACGGTATCAATGTCAAAATCCTACGTCGCCTCATTCTCGTGTTATTGTATTCATAAACTAGGGCGTCCACGCCGCCTGGCCAGTGGGGTGACGCCAATACCCGATCAGCCTTTTATGGCTGATGGGTAAAAACAGGAAATGTGTAACATCAGCATTTTTATCTGACCAAGGTGAGAGCAGGAATGCTGAGATTTTTATGAAAAATCGAGAGAATGAATAAATTATTACATAAACTCATTTTCAGGGTATATTAGGTATTTACAGTCTGCAGTTCAGACTGAGGCCATTTAAAAGCATTGGCCTTATTTAAGATCATGTCTTATGTCAATTTAAAGGACAATTAGGTTTTTTCCTACTGGGCATCATTTACAATAATGGTAAAGTAATTGGTAAACTGCTCTGAATCTTTTCAGCCGAGGGTACAAACGACTCATTAAGCCACATTCACGGGAACACACCACGCTGACGTGAGCCAGAATTATTGTTTAAGTTTAAAACCAAAAACGAGCCAGCGCACCGCAGACGTGACAGGAAGTCGTGTTTTTATAGCTGACCAGAAATGGTTTCGGCCTGAGCTGCAAATCTGAACAAGCCTTCTGTCTCTCAGATTTACGAGTATGCGGGTCAGAAACATTCACTCTTTATGCTGGAAAATCCTTGTAAAAAGCCAAGGTCTCTTCTGGGGATAAGATATGATATCCCTGATAAATCATCTGTAAATAAACACTGATTCACGTACAGCTGTCGTTCTGATGCTTTCCTTAAAGTTTTGCAGTATGGGAGAAAATGAGGTTGGTGGTTCACAGGATGCTCAGAATGACATCAGAAGAAAAAAGAAAGGATACCTATACACTACAAAGCACCAACAGTATCACAGAGAATAGATCCAAAGCTGAAATCATATCACATCGCTGATTCCCGCACAGCAGCCCAAATCACAACACCATTCCCGGCACCAATTTTCTGGCATTTCATGCTGATCAAAAGGGAACAAACAGCAAAACGCTGCGAATTGTTGTCTGTTCGGTGCAAGAAAACCCATTTCCAAAGCCGCAATCTCAAAGCCGATAGTGCACAGCAAATGATTGGTTAAAGCGAGAGCATGTCAATGTTCAGTCTGACTGTACCTACCAGTGTGCTGCCAGACAATTATCCTCAGTACATAATCATACTGGAACACACAAGGAAACACGGGAGGTTTATAACAAAGCTGGATGCTTACATACATTCATGCAAATGCACATTTGTGTTCATTCAGACACACACACAATAAATCCATAAATAACAGATCAAATCACAGAAAAAAGCCTGAAATTATTTGCACATCGCTCAGAGACTGAATGATGGGAATATAAAAAAAAAAAAACAGTAGAAAGATAAAAACTGTCAACATCAACGTCCTCCTGCCCATCTCTGCTGACTGTCGTTCCATACTCATGGTCTTACATGAAAAAATTATTCTCACACAGAGGGACTCACAGTGCGATCAGGACAGTATCATGGGCTGTTGTGTCTCCAATCAATTATCAGGAAACAGTTAAAACCATCCAGGATACCAGGGCTGGCCTGAGGATATTGATGCTTAAACTTGGTTATAGTGTAAGTGTTGATAGTACGAAGACAAAATGTTCCATTGTTTCATTAAATATATTAAAGTTAATGTTTGAAAATAAAATAAGTCATTCTGAAGGAATCGGGTGAGTGGCCCTCCCTTATTTTTAACCCATCGTCTTTTTGCTGTGTCTTCCTGCATCTTTCTTTCATATTTCATGAGCACTGAGCAGCTGTAAGTCGTCACCGACATTAAAAAAAAAAAAATCAACTTTAAAATCCTGATTCAGCTATTTTCTAAAATGCTCATCAGGGAGAAAGATGAGCTAAAAAAATTAAAGCTCTAGAGGTTGAAATGCAAAAGACGTGAGACTGAAATCTTTAAATGTGCAGGTACAAACCTTCTTTTTTCTCCCCCGGGACTCCTGGGCAGAGGCTCGATCTCCATTGGTCCACAGGCAGAAGCAGCAACCGGGCTGACCACAGGCATGGCTGACCATGCACTTCTGTTGGGGGTCACCTGGAGGAGCACAGAGCAAACAAGTTAAAGATACACGTCCACAAAGACGGTCAAAAGGATGACTAAACCTGGGGATATTAAAATGACTAAGAAAAAGAAGGAACATCTGCACGAACGGCTGAAATCTTTTATCATCAAACTGCATCTATTCGGAGACTTCATTTCTTCTCTCAGTGATAACGTCTAAAGCTGATGCTCTGTTTCACTGCTGTTCTTTTCCCACAGAAAACAGTGGAGGAATTAAAAAAAAGAAGTTATTCTCCTCACCTTGTTGTCTTTGCTGGAAGTGACTCCATTGCCTGAGGAAAGAGCCCTGAGAAGAGAAAGAAACTGATTTTATTTAAAGAGCAAACAGCATTCTTAATATAGTTCATTTGGTTTTACACTGCAAGTAACTGAGATGTTTCTGTAATAAAAACAACCCAAAAAAACCCCACTAAGAATGTTTAAGAAATCAAATAATAAAGTTTTCAAGTTTTGCAAATTTGGGTGAGCGACCATCATTGGTGGCAAACTGTTCATGGAGCTTCTAGCCTGCAGGCCAGGACACGTGTACCACAAATTTGGAACTAAACAAAACATGAAAGTTGTCTTAAATTATGACAAAGTTTTAATTTAAGGTCTGCCATGAGGCAATTTGAAAACCCTCATACATAATTAAGACAGCAAGTCTTCATCCATTTGACACAGCTTTAAATAATGCAAATGTTTCTCTGCTCAAAAGTGCAGTCACACTGCAGACCTGTCTAATGAGCTGTAATGTAGAGTCCCATTTATCATAAATGCTTTGACTCAGCAGCTCAGTTCCCACGACAGCTTAAAGCTACGGCTGACATCACGTCTTAGCCCACACACACATCCTTGTAACAAAAGGCTCTGTATCGAGATCATAGCAAAGCCTGATGATTAAACTGAATACAGTGTGTGAAAATACTCTGATAAATTTATATCATGTGACCCAATATGGGTGTTGAGAAAGAAAGCCTCCGTATAATCAATAAATGAGATATAATATTTACATAAATTAATGTGAAAATGGTCACAAAAAAAAGAGGGCAAATAAAGTATCTTAAATGTACAAGAACACATTTATACATCACTGTACTCACTCTGATGGGTTGAACGGTCCTGGAAAAACAAAGAAAACACATTAGGAACTGTGTCCACATAAATAATGCTGTTTGTTTACAGCAGACATGACCATTTTTGCTCTTGTTCATACTGAACTAATATTTAGACCCTTAATTTCTTTGAAGAAGCTTCTTTGAGTTAATACAAGTAAAGCTACAGTGTAGCCTGCACAAGGGGTCGAGGCCATTTCCAGCATTTACACTGGTGCACGGTGTGCCTGCGTTGTAGTTACAGTTTTAGGAAGGGGCACGTGAGGTTACAGCAGGTTACTTATGTTCCGTAAGATCACCCTGAAAGGTGAGCTACTCTGTACTCTGAACAGATTTTCTTCAAGGACCTCTCCTTTCATCCTTCCTCCAGTACTAACCGGTTTTTCCTGACCCTGCCACACAAAGGCCCCCTGGCATGATGCTCATCTTGGAGACCATATTAGCCTTCACACAGCTAATCCAGGGGGCACTGCTCGGGTGATGAGGAGTGCTCATAGTTCTGCCTAAGTGGGGCGAGCAGGTCATCATATGGTTTTTACACAAGGAGCAGAGGATTTCTAAAGCTCTGTTAGTTTGTGTCCTCGGGAAGCTTCTCGAGCTTTTGTTACAACTTTATTGCCCGAGCGTACAGAGTGTTCCCGGGACTACGCGGCTCGGCATGCAGTGCACATAGGGGGGATCTTGTGTGCACAGGTGCACGCCTTCCCAACTACTTTAGCTCTTATTCATTCAACTCACAGGTGGAATTCCTTTGTGGCCAATCAATCACAGTTTTTTAATTTTTAGCACTTAAACCTACGGGAACAATGTCACAAGAATACTTTTTACTATAAAATATTTTCACCTGATGCTGTGATGCATGCTTACATAAATATTTGTTCCCATGAGTGTTGATGCCGACTGTCACGTTTCAGGCTGTGCGACTGTTTAGCTCACCTCTGCTGTGCATGGTTCTTCTCGAGTAGCGTCTGCTCGGTCTCCTCTCAAACGATGCTGAGCGCCTTGCTTTGCTGGCCTTTGTTGTCTGGTATTCAGTCTTGCCGCTGATCGTACAAACAAAAGAATTTCTTTACAGTTGCAAACATTATTTGTTCCCAACAAACATTTCTTTCTTAATGATGCTCTGTCACAAAAACAGGCGCAGCAATGACCCCTGCTGAACCCTGAAACCATCCAGGCGATAACCTTTCATTAACAACAAACCCCTTCAACCCCGTGTTAAATCAACATTACTGCCCGTGCTTATCCAACTGGGTAATGTTTAAACACACAGTTGGGAAGCAGCTTGCTACTGCTGCATGTTGATACTGAGTGCCTGTCAGTACCACTGCAAGTATCTGTGTGTACACACATGGGCTACCTGGCATGTATAGAGACTGATTAAGTACTGTTTGTCAATCTGAGAATGTCTTCTTGGCGCACAATGACAAACAAACACACCAAATTTGTGACATATTAATCTTGAGCAGTCTGCCATAACCCCCAGTTTACGTTTAAGGCTAAACGTTATGTAAAACTGATCCCTAACAAAAACCTGTGCCACTACCGCTTTAAGAAGAGAACTTGTATAGACAAAAAGACTCTGTGACTCTGAACAAACACATCCTATAAACTCTGCCATGGCTGTGCATCTCTTACCTGTATCTGAAGCGTGAGCCCATGCGTATGAATCCAGAGTGTGCAGAGTTCTTCTGCACAGGTCCTCTCAGCCTAAAGAAAGCGTGGTGCTCCACAGCACACTTCCAAAGATGCTTACAGGCCTTGGGGTGGTCCATCCTGAAGACAAAGGTGTGCTCCTGCTCTTTACCCTGAGGAGGATCAGGGTTGGACTCGATTAAAGCAGGCTAATGTTTGAAATCATTAGAGCAAATCGTGTGAACTTCTGCAGTTGGAGAAGAACTTGAAACCGTGTCAGTGATCTGGCAGGTAAAACGGACTCTGGAGTTATCCTGTAAACAAGTCAATGATGTTTTTATTTTTATTTACAATTTCTATTATGAATCTGATGTTTTAAGTATATTTTAAAATCACTTTTTTTTTTTACCAGAATGGAGTTTACCGCCCCCTATTGATCACTAGAAACATTACTGGAAAAACTGCATAACAAATCTTTTTTGCTTTATTATGTTTTCCATGTCTACATTACATGCCCCAACTATGCATGTGCATTAGGCAGTGGACTTACTGAAGCGTAACAGGAATGACTACTTGGTCATCGAACCCTTCAGCTTATCGCGTCTGTGATGGAGTACAATCAGGGCTTTCCTTGCCGATATGTGAGGAATGAACGGCTGTACAACCGGCGCAGGTGCTGCCTCATTAATCTGATTTCTCAGAGAGGCGTAGATGAAAGCCCGCCTGGCACTGCAGCCAGTTACAAGACCTGGAGCCAGTCCAGTGCCAGTCACACCGTTTCTGCATTTTCATCTATTCTCAGGTGTACTTCTGGTATTTCACACATGCATGAAGCTACACCGTAACCTCCCACTCCAAGGGGAAAAAAAAACACAACATCCTTTACACGACAGGGTTTTCAGCAAAAAACAGTCATGTGAGTAAACAGAGACTGGTCAGCCGTTTAAAAATAAAAAGGAAAAAAAAAAAATCAAATTAAAATGCATGAAATTTAGAGTGACAGATGAGGGGGAGTGACTGCTTCAGTTCCTCCACCCGAGCAGACGGGTTTACTGTCAAAGTGTGTGTGTGTGCATCACATTACTACGGCATACATTTGTTATGTTAGGAGGTGAAAAACTGTGTGTGTGTGTGTGTGTGTGTGTGTACGAGTACCTGTTTAGACATCTTTGTGAGGACCAGAAACTGGCATTCTCCTAAACTTGTGAGGACACACACGCCGATCCTCACAAGTTTGAAGGCATTTTTGAGGCTCAAAATGTGGTTTTAATGTCAGGGTTACGATTTGGTTATGGTTAGGTTTAGGGTTAGTCCTCGCTAAGATAACAAAACGAGAATGTGTGTGTTGGGAGGTTTGAGGGGTGCATACCAGAAATACCAGAGGGGGCAGGCTCCTTTATTAACCCCAGTCAAAGACCCGAGGGATGGACATAAACAGACGCTCCTCTCACACACACACACACACACACACCTCTCTGTTATAATATGGACTGGGAACAATCCATATGGATTGGAGGAATTTTTTTGTATTAAGAAACAATAAAAATTTGCTGTTTGTTGGAATTTTATGAAAGGATTTAGGATAATGATTTACACTGTAAGATAAAACTCTTTTCTCAAAATGCTGAAATTCATCCTGATTCACGTTTCTTTGTGGAAGCGGACACATTAGATGTGTTCAGTGAGTTTCATTAGATCAAACAATGTAGAGTTACAGCTGCAAAGTAAAGTTTAGCTTTTAAAGTGTCTGGTATTTTGTAATTTACTGAGAAGAATGATAAAAGTTCATTCTAACAGGAGCCAAAGTGCAGCAACCAGAACCAGAAGTTAATTTAACAAAAACTTAAAACATTTAAATTTTATTCTCATTTTGATTTTTTTTCCCCCCCATTTCAGTTTAGTTTCAGCGAGTTTTTTTGTTCAGTTTTTAATTTGTGTTTATTATGAGTCAGTGAAAAATTAGATAACTCAGAACAGCCACAGTAATGGAGACTTTGCAGCCTAACGCACACATAAAAACACCTGCTCGCACCTAATGTGCTGAACAATGTGATCACACTGGCAGGTGTTACAGTTAAAGACATTTTATCTATATTTTGAATTTCATTTAGTCTTCTAAGCACAGGAGTTCGCTCTTATCCATTTTTTAGAAATTTCAATTAAACATTTTTTACCCCTGGCTTTACTTGGTTTCTATTAACATTATGAAGATAGTGTCCGCCTCGAGATATACTCTTATCATGAGCGACTACTCCGTATTCTCCACGGTCTGCTGTCCGTCGTGTTTGCATCGTGTGTGTGCGCTCGTGATCACCTGATCATCATCCTCCACGACCACAAGCGTCAGTTTGCTCTTCTTGAAATCCAGACGAGTGATCTTGGGCCTACAACAGTCACACAGGACAAAATAAAAAGTGCGTCTAATAAAGCATGAAAAATGAGTTTCAGGGAATCGGGTCCGAATGAAACACACCAGAAGAAAAGGCCGATCTTAGTTTGTCCTTCAAACACTAGAACTCCAGTGGGTGTCAGGCCCAGGCTATACTCATTACCATCTCGTGCCTGCAGGGCAGAAGTGATTTAAAGACAGGAAGAGAGAATAAAGAAGACCCATGAAAGAGCTCACATTATGATCTTATCATACGGTAATGTTGCGATGCACATTCCTTTTTTTTCCTGTCTTTCATCAAGGGCACTTCCTGTTTGGAATCCTACGTGTGCTTGATGTTTGTGTAAACGAGCGGTACAGAAAGACTGCGCCACTTACCTTCACCATATGCATGTCCACCCCGTACATTTCGAGCCACTTGGCTTTATTCAGGTAGTTGATCTCAGCCTGGGCTGGTGTCTGACCTCTGAAAAAGGTGAGGAGGAAACAAATGCATCATACTACACTCCCCTCCTTCCCTCCCACCGCTTCATGTGCTTTCCCCTTTGCCTCCTCATCCCCCAAACTAGCTGTGGGCTCAACTGACTGTTGGGGATCCCTTTAATTTTGCTGGGTCTTTACCTTCTGTCGTGATTTAAAACAACTTTGCTGCAAACTAAATAAAAAAGAAAAAGAAAGTGCAGTCCTAAGATGTTTGGCGTCTATGGCAGTGTGGCTATGACATTACTTTATACCTGTGGTCATAAACACACTACCTCAATAACAATGAAACACTTACCTGCACTCCTTCCATGCGTTATATATGGCCAGCTCCATCTCCTCTGTCTGCTCAGGCATGAAGCGAAATTCTGACACTAGATCCAAATTGTGTTCTAATGGATCACAGTCGCCCAACTCAGCTGCAAACACACAGACGCGCGTTTACGGTTAATGATGGAATTTTTTTTTTTTTTCCATTCAGCATTTTTACCTAAATCCCAACTTCAACCCCAGGAAGCACACATGGGGCTCTCATCATAGAACCAAGTCCACCAGAGCTTATCTTTATATTTTTACCTGCTGTACGCCCATTTTTGGGAACATTTCAAGTTGCTATACAGCAATACAACCATTGTACACCAAATTTTAATAATATATATGCATCAAGTCCATAGTAACTACATAAATTTACAAAAATTTCAGAGGTTTAACCATCAAAACTGTAAATGGAAAAAAACTGCACAAAATAGTTTCCAACCACAGGAAATTTATTTTGAGTGTCTTCATAGTTTCATTTTTGAGATACACTCATTTTTTATAAACTGCTGGAAAAACAAAAATAAATATTATTGCGCACAATTTGCAAAAAAAACAAAAAACAAAAAAAAACATGCATCATAATAAAACAAAATAAACTATTTCCAACAGTGAAATTTAAGTTTGAAGCCTCCCAGAAACTGTAGAGAAAAGCATAAAGTCAAACGTGACTTTCAAAAACACCAGTAAACCTTCGAAAGGCCCTGTAGGGGAAAAAAAAACTACGTATTACAATGTAGGAAGTGCTATGAACAGCTGATCGGATCGGCAAAGTGCGTTTCTGGACTATTATGTTTCTGTCGTTACCAGCGCTTTTTACGCGATTTTTGCAAAGCCATATGTGGAAGGAAACCGCGACCTGGGACAAGTTGAATGCATGTTATGTAAATACAACTCCTCCGGTTTCATATGCAAAAAAAATATTGCGCTAGCTTATGTGGTTGGAGTTCCACCAGGATGCCACGTTTTCAGGCAAACAGCTCTCTGGGAAAATCACCTTGCAGGTGCAAAAGTATTGTTTTATGCCAGTCTGTGTTATCTTTGGCATTTTCTGAAGTAAAGAAGAGAAGAAATGATCAGTTTCTGTGGCCGGCTGCTTGTAACAAAGACAAAGATCAAATTTAAAATTGGTTCTTTGCTATGTTTCCTCTTATGTGTGCTTGAATGATCTACAGGTCAGAGTTACGCGGCTTAAACAAAAGCATTTCCCTGAAAACGGTCGGGTACAAGGACTGAAATGAAAGTGAGAGAAAAAGCAGCCATTGTCCAAAGAAAGAGCACATTTAAAAGTTACAGGAAAGTCTGGCTCCATGGAAGCAAAATATAAAGAAATGAGGGGTTGCTCGAGACTTCTGAACACTACTGTATGCATGAATTTCTCAGATTTAACTGGTTTTATGCTGAATGAGCCACCTAAAATTGTCCAATGAGGTAACGGGTATTCCAGCTGACAACATAAGAAATAAACCGTCACACAGAAAATTGTCTCACCGGACACAAACAGAGAGAAGGGAAAGAAAGAGTCGTGATTACGACTGATCTGCAGTGTTTGGGTACACAGAAGAAGCTCGGGTTTGCTGATCTTTAGTGTTTAGCTAGTCCAGCTGTGAGCTACGCCTCGGGATAAAGGGGGAGAAAATATAACTTTACCCTATCCCTAAACGTGGACCAACAACATAAATGTGAAAAAAGTTGAAGATAAAGGGAGAAAGCTCAGCTGAGGGACAGAGAGAAGGCAGAAAGAGTGCTGGATTAGGGGGCCTCAGAAGAGGATCGAGCACTAATGAGCTGGCATTTACCCCACAATGACCATGTGTAAGTGTGAGCACACAAGGGTTGGTGCACGCAAGCCCATTCCATAAATGTCTCCAGTGACTCAATCTTTGCTCCTCTGCAGCACCTCTGAAATGGCTCACAATGCTCCTGCAGGTAAACAGTGGACTTATGAAACAGCTACTGCAGGTGTGTGAAGGTATGAGCTCACTTCAGCTGCTCAATAGGAGTGTAAGTCAAAGACTGCCATGACGGGTTTCAGATCAAATACACATTCATTGAACGGGGACACATCGGGCGCACCCAGGCTGCTCTGTATGCATCTGTGATGTGAGAGCCTCGTTGGCACACAACCTCACCAAGATCACCAAGTCAGCATTTAAAAAGGTACAGTTCTGCAGCCTCGTTTAGTTTGCATGGACTAAACCTAAAGTTCTCCAGCTGCTGTAAGATCTGGCTGCAGTGACTTTCTAAGCTGTGCTGAATCTCCAGACCAGAACAATCACCAGCTGCATAAAACATAAACTGTGTGTGAGAAACACTGATGTGCTTACCCTGTAGTGAGAAGGCGGCCAACTCCACCGCTGTGTCAAACGGACATTCAAGCCTAAAAATGCAGACGTGCAAAAATCAATCACAGTGAAACTCGTGAAGCTCAAGCCCTGCAGGTGGTGAATAAAGTCCCCTTCCATAAAGAGGAAATCAGAATTCCATATTTTAATCTCCATTTAATGACTGAATGAAGGTACCTATACTCCAATGACCAGCAGACCAATATATAATCCTGTAATTCTCTAAAGGTTACAAGGCAAAGAAAACCAACACAAAGGATTCACATTTAAACACATTAACCAGAGATCAACAGTCGAGTGTCTCATCAGATCTGTGTAAACTATAAAGATATTACAAATTACATGCTGATCTCGTAACAACGCGTCAAATCAGCAACATTATTTTGATCCAGGTTGTTGTTCAGGATTTGTAGCACAATCTAAGTCACACACAAAGAATCCACTAAAGAGATTTGTAGACGTCCCCCTCCACACAGCCAAAATATCTCTTACTCAGTAAATTGACCTGTTTGACGTGCTGTTGTTAATAACAAAGTCCACAGTAACCTAACGTTAAGCTTACAAGGAAAAAACTGCAAACCCAACATTTATAAAAAGGGCCACATCTGAGCAGGAGAAGTTCATTTTAACTAGTCAGAGTTTAGAAACTATGACTGAATTCATTGAGGACAGCCTGCAGAGCACACCGAGCTTTAAGCTTACATATACATTTCAAAGCTCAAGAAACTATATGGGAACAGGCATCATTTTTAACACCTGACAACTTAAAACATGCAAACGCTAAAAAGTGCTTCATGTGTGCAAGAAAAAGAAGTTACATACTTGCCACTGAGGATGTCTTGTTTCAGCTGCAACACAAAAAGATATCTGAAAGAAAAACAAACCATGGTTCGTGAAGTCTTTATTGAATGTGCAGAACAGAAACATCCATCCATGGTTAAACAGAATTATCACATATTTTATCCTTTTCGGTGATGCGTGGCAAAACGATGACTTCCTTTAAAGTTCAGTGCAGTGGGATTTTAAAATGTGAGTGTGAGCAAAGAAATGTAGGTGTGGGTGTCTAAACCCACCTGGTGAGCTCCTCATGCAGGTTGTTTGGCTCTGAGGAGTAAAACTTGACTCTCATGTGAAGGCAGTAAGGAGGGCCAACTAAATGGAAGAATTAAAAAAAAAAAAAGTATGAAATTTAAGAACACAGTAGTTTGTAATGGTGTGCCTCACAGTCGTATTGGCATCTAACATTAAAGACATTTCAAAGAAATCCATTTGTGATGGTGATGTCGGCAGGAGAATCCCAGCTGGTGAGTTTCTGTCACGTAACACAGTGAATTTTTATTTACATTTTTTTTTGCAGGAGAATATTTTAAATCGTTCAGATGTTGTTTTCGCTCTGTTCGCCCCGCCCAGGATAAATGTGACTGTGCTGTACAAAAACTTTACTTCATGTTTGGTGTGAACGCACCATCACAATTATATTCTGCAACATTCAAACAACGGGGACAATTTAGGAAACCTGACTTAAAGACTAGATAGACCACAGTGAGTCCAGAAACACACACACCTCCATAGAAATGCACTATAATTAATCTGAACTCCTCCAAAAATGCAAACTTGCTCTTCACACAGGAATAAATGTGTTTAGGCTGTAATACTCACTTTTCACTTGTTTCTTGATACTTTTTGTGACATCAAGCCAATGCTGAAAGAACATAAAGCAGCAACAATTAAAACAATACAGCAAGGTTTAGCAAAAATAACATGAAAGCCAACAGCAACATCACTATATATGTGCCTTTACTGAACATAGAAACATTAAGCACTGATGTGGGCAACTGATACAAAGTGAGCAGTTAAGTTAATTGGTTAATAAGTGCGCTGTTCTTCGAGGTTTCTTCTGGGAAGTTCAGGCTCTGCGAGGCATGAACTATGTTAGAGAGAGAGGGAGGTGTCTGTGTCCATGTCAGAGACAGAGATAGATAACAGAGGAACTCATGGCACTCTCTCATCTCTCTCCCCCACATTCCTTATTGCAGCCCTCCCTCTCCCAGCGCTCTAAACCTGCCTCCTGTTTGCCTGCCTTTGAGTTTCCCAGTGAAGGAACAGAGTTCCCGAGAGACCAATGACTTCAAACTGTTTGTGTAAGAGGACAGCCCGACTCCCAGAGTGGACCGAGCTTTTAAGCCCTGAAAGCGAAAGTCTGTGTCTCAACCCTTCCTGGGAGAGCAGTAATGTGGGATATGATGCCAATGTGGCTAAAACACAACTGTCAGAGACATTTGTTATAATATAAAATAAAAGCATGAATAAACACACAGAGTTTTACTACAGCAACATATAGATAAAGAATAGATATTTAAATTTTTGATATTTACTACAATACAGTCAGAAATTAAAATGAACTCCTTACCCAACAAATACAATTACAGGTAGATTTTCCATAACACAAGTGCTAAAAGTTAAAAAAGTAAACAAACGGTGCGCAAACATTTACTTTTTATGCATCAATACAAGATCCGATATCTGTAATGTTGGGGGGAAAAATGTGAACTTTTAAGTATTAGCAGGAAGTCTGCAGATATAGTTAGGCATTTAAAAAATTAATTAATAAATAAACAAAAAAAACAACCAGTACAGAGTCACAAGACACCCTCAATCCTTACTGGAACTTGTGCCGAGTCCATGAAGCGTATTCCAAAGTAGTCTTTCTCAACAATGTCCAGATGGTACATGATCTGTTCAAACAGCTCCTCGCCTTTGGCTTTTTTCTGTTGAGGCAAACACACGAAAAAGAAGAGACTTCAGTGTTCTTGTGTCAGCACATTATTAAAATTATTAAAATTAGGGTTAGCTCAGGCTCCATGAAGTTTAGCTATAAATGATAAAACTGATTATTTGATCACAGAAATCATCTTTGCAATGACTGCAGCTCTGAAAACTTATATAGGTTTTATGGGAATTAATATAATTCCCTGGAATACATTCCGACTTGTGTGGAAGAGATTAGAGAAAATGTCAAGCCGTCAGAAGCTGAATAGGTGTTGCCCTCTCTGACGAGGCCGTACCAGTCACTGCCTGTGTTCACGTTGGGACTGGGAAATCTCTCTCAAATATACACCGTTCTTCTCTCAGTCTCACATCTCCATGAGGAGCAGTCACATCTCATAAGAGAAGCTTTGTGTGCATCCGAGATCAATCTGCAGCTCCACCTTTCTCGTTGTCCTCTCATTTGGGAGTTTAGAATCAGCCCAGAAAATCGGTACCAATCGGTCACTTTATTATACTTTCCATAATAAGAAAGTAGGAATTATTTGATCAAACAGGTGTAGCTTTAACTGTTTACCAGGTTTCAGCCTCCCCTCATTATTGGAGCACAAGCCTTACTTTTTATTTAAAACAAAAACACATCACTCGTAGGGTGAACGTTCCCTGGATGCCACAGTACTTTTCCATGTGCCAGGTGACATTGTTTCTAGCATACTAGGCCTAGAGTTTCCCATTTATCTCACTTCATGCGACCAAACAGACGAACCAAACCAGTCACATGACATCCTCTCTGAGGCTATAACGCAACAACTATGTGCAAAATGTTATTTCCAGAAATTAGTAAAGTGGTTAAGAACTAAGAATGAGTAAAAGGCTTAAGCAGGATTGCCTCGATCTTACACACACACACGCACGCACACACACACAGATCCCAAGAGAGCTCCTGGGCAGCACAGGGGGGCTGGCCCCATGCTAGCTGGCATAGCTGACGAGGCATACCGCACCCCTACAGTACCCTGGGAGAGGGAGTACAAAGGACTCATTGTGTGTGTGTGTGTGTGTGTGTGTGTGTCCTGCTCCCAAGGCCTTGTTATAGTGCTCGCAGCATTGTCAGAGTCTTTGCAGTCTTTCTGCCTCCCTGTGAGCACACGGTTCTCCCTCTGAGACACTCAGATTGTTTAATGACAACGAAAGTCTTTAACTGATATCAACTACTGCAGTACAAGTCCAACCAAGCAGCCAGGGGAGCAATGTGTCCATAAAAGAAAAGGAAACACAATACCTAAGATGAGTAGAAGGGTTACAGGGTTATTTCAGAAAGAAAAAGATGATTCGAGTGTTTGCATGCATGCAAATTTAGTCTACTCTTAAATATTCCATTAAAAAAAAAAGCATCCATGGGTTCGACCTTTTCTCTCGTGGTACAGACAAAAGAAGGTCAGTGGAGGTGATAGGGTGGGGTAACTGGTGGCTGTGGTGTAAACAAAACATAAGGAAGGGAATAAACGTCCAAAAGGGAAGGATCCTTTGGCACCATCTTGGCCTGGGGTGGTCTTACATACAAGAACCAGGGAAGGTAAACCAGTGAGGCATGGATCTATTCAGTGTGTATTTACAGCCACTCGCACATCTCAAACGAATAAAGGAGACCAACTGTAGCATTGAGAAGCTGCACATAGCATTTCTGCCTGCCGAAGTTACTCTGATGATGTCTAAGCTGACACCTGGTGCCAGATGTTTATACCACTGGTTCCCAGTTGGTGTGTTGAAACACAGTATAGTAATTTGAGATTTTTTTGAGTCAATGGGAAACTTCGTCCACTGACCCAATCCACACTACTCAGGTTGTAGAAATTTTAGCCTGCATGTTGACACCCCAAGTCTGACTTGGGGTGTCAACATGGCACCCAGCAAACTAGACCGACACTTAGAAACACCCTTCTGAGAGAGATGTAGAGTACTTCAAAGGAGGACCGGGTCTGAACCAAAAGCCAGGATAAGGCGATGCTTGGAGGGCATAGGCTAACAGAGAGGCCCAAAAATGTCTCTGCCTTAGAGAGGAAGGGACGTCACATATGAATACAGGTGTGGCTTCAAATTTTGGTTTCCCTTTGTTACACCGTAAGCTCAAAATGTTTAAAAATCACTGTTTTAAACAATGCAAATGAATGTGTGAAGCACAGACACTTGGCAGCAGGAGCACAGAGAGCTTCTTACAAACAGCTGTGAGTGAAATACAGAGCAGATGAAAATTAGAGACGCAAAGCAGGGATTTTTTTTTTTTTTGCTAGTTTTCCAATATAAATGTTCATTTACAAGCATCGTAATTCATATGATTATGAGCGATTAACCTGTTTACGATCCAGCCCGCTCTTTGTCCAAAGGTCTTCTGTCATTATCCTCAGCTGTGAAGCAGGGCTGCTCAATTATAGCAAAATTGGTCAACTCTAAACTCTACCTTACAGCCTCTACTATGAGAGACAGCAACTCCGCTGCTTCGATGACCGGCACAGTAGAAATGCTGAGCGCAACAATAGCTAACTAACACTTCTGTCACACAAACCTGAAAGCTGACCGAGTGGTCGAAAGAGCAGCTGCAGGTTCTGTTAATGAGGCCTCTGCAGCAGGGTGGGCAGTTCATTTTCCCCAAGAGTCCACATGACAAACTGGGACTGTTGTGTGCACGTGCATGCATATTGCTGTTTTGCTTGTCGTTAATTACTTCAGCTACTTCCCTTTTAGTTCTCACTCAGTGAGTGAAATCTGGTCTGTTTTGGGCTTTAAGTGCATTAAAGTCAGGTTCATTGCTGTCACAGAGAGGTTCTGCATCTGGATTTGTTAGATTTCATCACTGAGAATGCGATGACAGTATATCCAAAGACAGCCAACATTTTCTGAGCACATCTACTTATGAGTGTAAGGTTCTCCTCTTGAGAGAGTAAAAATCCTGCAGTGACACCGTCCTGAAGTTTTCTGTCTGCAGTAGATCAAAAGTGAAACAAACTGTCTGTGATTCAGCGCTCTGACTTCTGAATTAACCATTAAAGCTATAACACCAACAACATGGTTAATTTTTAGCACTTACACAACACCTCCCGGTGCTAAATTACCAATTTCAGATCTCGATTCATTTCAGTTACACTATCTCACATCCGCTTCAAGTCCAACACATTTCCCTCTCAGATTTGGACAGCCATCAGTTTAACTGATGTCCAAAAAAAAAAAAAAGTCCTCATCGTAGTCCCTTTCACTGAGTGCACTGCTGCCAGCTCCTCTGTCATCACAAACTCTTCCATAATCCAAAGTAATGCAGTTTAACTGTGTTATATTTAGTGCAACGATGGGTAACAGGGCTCTGTCATAGACAACTCTCACTCAGAACCAGTGGGAAAAAGTCTGAATTGTCCGCTTTGTTCTTCAGTTGAACCGCCAGATTTCTCACCATGTTCTCGATCAGTCAGGTTACCGTTCGCCTGGAGAGCTGCTTTTTGTCCTCCGAGCATATAAGCAGCCGAGTCCACCAAGCACTGATGTTCATTCCCCCTCTGCATCAGTTCTTAAGGCTGCATTCACACACATGGACAAGCTAAATGGACAGCAATGTCAGTACAGATGCAAAGAATATATATTCATGTTTGTCACAATGAACTTGCGCTGTATTTTACCATAACGGACCATAAAACCCCAGAAACGAATCATGAACTGTGTAACGTGTATTATTAACAGTGTCTGAATCGTAGCCATCTGGAGGGCGAAAGCTGAAGCGTTTCCCTGTAAACCTCGCTCTGTACTTCACTCTGAACGCTCACACTGTTTGTATGAAATATAATGAAAGTTCAGCTCCCTGTGCTGTGTAGCTGGCAGCGTAGGAGAAACGGTTCAAACAGCATAGAACAACAAAGGAAAACAACAGCCTCTCCAAACCATCAAGGCTTCCCAAAGCGACAGGAAACAAGTTTTCTTTAAGTTCTTTTAACTAAACATTGTACCACTGGTGTAGCCAACACTTCCCAATAGGGCTCTGCTGCAAGGCGGGAAAGTTCTTTTATCTGGATCATCAAATTAAAACTGATAAATAAACTACACACACACACAGACACACACACACACACACAGACACACACACCTTCTGGCAAATACAAAAGGTCCTCCCTGAACATCACAACGTTTTAATTGTGCTTCCGTAACCCCTTAAAATACACTTTTGTTTTCTCTAAAGTATCCTAAGTATCTTTTATTATTATTCAGTTTTTCATACACAGTAAATTGGGCATCCCCCAACGAGGCTTTAGTCAGAGTCAAAATAAAATTACCAGCACTGTAATGAAATTATTTTTAATTTTATTGGGGAGTAATGAGCTCCAACGTAGCCAATATTTGTGTGATCCAAGTGATCGAAAATAACAGGACTCAATTTCAGTCACAGAAGGTAACACAGACTCTGTGTCTCAAACTGATGCAGATTAATTGGAAAATCCCTGTTATTCCAAATCTTTACTAATCTTTCTGATGACTACACTGAGAAAAACTGCATAACTTTGTAGTGACCAACCCACCGGTGAGACACAGCTTATTATGAGGTTATCAGAAAGACCCCCAGTTTCAGCAGGCACCTCAGTGTCTGTCAACAGGTACTGCTTTATATTAGGCAGGCTTTAAAGTAGTGAAGGGCAGGACCACTGACAGAGCGCAGAGGAGAGACGTCTATGACATGTAATTAAAGCAGGATGAGATATGAAACAGACATGAAAGAAAAGACTGCAGAGACTAACATACCGATGGACTGCATCTGTGCTCGCTTTGTAAACAAATATTCCAGCTTCAATGATAAAAATGGATGCTTAAACAAAAATCTGTCTCTGAAAATTAATCACCATCAGCAGATCTGTGTGTCGCGAGTACCACAGAAGGCTAAGCTGGATTTCCAGAAAAGCTGTCAGAGTCATCCACTACAGCTGTGATCAGAAGTTTACAGACGTTTGAGGCTTTAATCATTTCTTTTAACTGTTCTTTTTCTGGGTGAAATTATTGTACAGCATACATCTGAAACAACAAAAAAAAAAACACTGGGTGGACAAGTTTAAATGTCTTTTTCTGCATTCCACAATAATATCTTTTAATAAACGGTGCTGAACTTTCTACAGTGTCTTTAAGTTGATGAGAAGTTAATATTGTGACTGACTACAACTGGCAGTTTCTCTTTGTCAACATAATAAAGAGGATTTGTTTGACAGCACTTACTGGACTGACCAATCCAATGAGTGCGGTCATTAGATTGACCTTGGACCTTTCCAAACAATGGGAAGGTCCAAGGAACTCTAAGATCTAAGGATGAGAATTGCACATTTACACATTGGGAAGATCCCTTGGAGCCATTAATAAACAACTGCAGATTCCAGGATCATCAGTTCAAACAACTGCACTTAAGTAGAAGTTTATTTGGATGTGTGACCACTTTGCCAAAGTCTGGAGGAAGACCCAAACTGTCACCCTCAGATGACAGGAAATGGATTAGGATGTTCAAGAAGAACACAGGACGAGTCAAACGCCTTCTGCTTGTTTTAAAAACATAACACTAAAATTACGTCAGCTAACGGGGGACAATATCGTAACTGCAAACGAAAGTTAAATGAGTGAGGAGAGTACTGAGTAAGGCTGTTAACAAGTGTGTTTCTGCTGCTGCCCAATCACTGAGAGTGAGCTGCATGATAAGATGGGAGTGTTTGCAGAAGCTACCTACAAGCATATCTTGGGGAGGGGAAAAACAAAGAGTCCCAACATAAAGAAAAAGGTCCTGCTGGAATGTACTTGTAGAAGTTTTTCCATCCACACACACACCAAACATCCGAGTTTCTAGACGTATGAATGCAAGCACAGGCTGGAGTAGTAACATTCCTGTAATCATCAATTCCCAAGCAGAAACAGGAGGCCAAGAGAGCGCGTCCAAGCAGATAACATTCCTCTAAGGGACTGAATAAGAAAACAATGGCACTCTCTCTTCATGTGCACAATACTGAGCTGGTAGGAGGGATTACATGTTAAGGATTTGGCAGGTCAGGCTGAGGACGGGCTCAGATGTGTGACATCACCTGTGAGATATGCTGAGTAAAACACATTCCTGTTCGCAAATGAGAAATTCCTGTAATGAGGTCTGCACTGCTAGCTGGCAGCAGGCAGTTTGAGCTACAACACATACAACGGGGAGAGTGAAATCAGGCAGTAATAGTGAGGAGGATGTTCTCCTGAGCACATTTTCCTTGGAATTTATACAAGACAGATTTCAAGATAAGCTTCTGGCTTCACTGGAGTTTTGGCTCATGGGAGGAAGAACATGAAGCGACAGGAAAATAATAATCACACGAGGGAGAAACTGTCCTAGAAGTGTAATCACTATCACTGTGCAGCAAGGCTCTCGTCTGTGAGGCAATAAAGAGAAACAAATAAAGAGAAGAGAGGAAAAAGTGCAAGACTAATGAGGAGCAGGAGATGGGAGGAGTGAGCTCTGGAATGGTGACCAGCATGTCATGTGACCAAGCGTGTTCTCCAGAGAGGATCATGGAATTACAGGTGATCAGGAGCACGAGAGCACGCGCTTCATAGGATTAACAGGACTGCTCTACTGACACAGGCACACTGTGGTCACTGGTACGCTGCTTTCACTTTCCAGCTCTCATAACCACATAAAAACTCTGCTGTTTATGTCAAGAGCCTATCTGAAGGCAATTAGTCACAAAGAATGATTCACTCACTGAGCGTTTACTCTATTATTAACAGGGTGTCGATTTTAAGGATGAGCAAGGATAAAGAAAGGTCCAAAAAAATGACTCGCTCACATGCCTGCGTTGGTTAATGGGTCATTTTTTATTTTCGTAATGTGCTATTCAGCCTTGCTAACTACATTTTTAGAGCCCTGATATCAGTCTAAATATCAGGTGGCTGTCCCATCACAGATGGCATACTTGTTGTCTTCAACAGTGTACCACAACACAGTGACCAGTGTTGTTAGTTCAGGACAGTTTTATTTTCTTCTGTCACTTAATGTGATATCTGTAGAGAGGGTTGGTTGGTTTTGTAACATTGTTTCTAATATGGCTTATGAGTCAATAATCCTAGAAGATCAAAGTTTTATGAATTTCTATATGACTTAATATTAAAAAGTGAAGCTTACTTGACTTAATTTAAAAAAATAAAAACAATAGCACCACTTGTTTTTTTAAGTTTTTTTTTTTGTAAATTTGCTTTGTTTTTAACTGAAAAATTTGTATTGGTGCACCATTTTTTTTGTTTTTTAAACCATATTTTTATTGATCATAATGGTCAGAAATAACAGGAACCTGCATAAACAAATCAGGACACCTGAACTAGTCAACAAACCGGGAGCCGGTCTGGAGCCCAGAGAAAGCCTGCATATGCTCCCAAAACTTCACATCCACCAGTTTCTTATAGTTTCAAAGAAGACTGAGTGCAGAGAGAGTGAAATTCTCTAAGAGATAGAGGCTTTGAAGACTCCTATCAATGAGTATCATAATTATCAAAGGTGCTTATGTGGCTGTAGGTTCAAAGACAGTGTGATGAGGAGCTGACAGACTTTTCCTGAAACAATGGGAAGTATCTTTAAAAACTCCTTACCGGTAAGTCAACACTGACATCTGTCCCATCCAGCAGAGATACACGGCAGGTGATGATAGACGTTGCATCCCCAGCAGCAGGGATGTGCGTTGTGGCCCGCTGGGCTTCTCGTAGCCGGGCTTTCTCTGCGTGTTTCCGGATGGAGCGTCGCCCCAGCGTCCTGCGCAGGAAACTTAACATGATGGGGGGGAGAGGAAGGGCACCTGTACGGACCTGAAAGAAGAAGAATGTAAAGATTTTTTTTTTTTTTTTTTAATAATTAAGGTACAAATGTTTCAGTTTTGTATGCAGTTGGTCTGTAGTCGAGCCATGGCTGTCAGCCTAACCAGGGTGGAGTGCCCACTCTCAATCTACTTTCCTACCCTCACCCTATGGCCACAAGTTCCAGGTAGTTACTGAAAGAATGAGATGGTGGATAGAAGCAGTGGAAATGAGCTTCCTCTGAAGGGTGCTTGGGCTCTCCCTTAGAGCTCGGGGAGGAGCTCAAAGTAGAATGACTGCTCTTCAAACCTGAAAGGAGTCAGTTGAGGCGTTTCAGACATCTGACTAGGATGCCTCCTGAGTGGTTTTTAGCCAACTGGGGGGAAACCCCGTGACTGACCCAGGTAAAGTGCTCCACTGAACTGGGAAATAGTAGATGCCATCCCAGGAGGGCTGGATAACATGTCTGGAGATTTCTGCTTAGACAGCTGGCCGACAGCTGTGATCCAGGCTGGGATAAACAGCAGAACATGGATGGATGTCACAGTTTTACAGCACAGGAACACAGGTGTGTCCTCTGTCTAGGGTGTGCAGCTGCACAGGTGACACATTTTATGCTAAGCTGTCAAAAATCTGATATTCAAATACATCTGATATCACTTTGTATGAAGTTATGCTACTCATTTAGTCAAGAAAACAGAACTGATAAGGTGGGGCTGTAATTCCTGACGGCAGGTAACCATCTACCCGGTGTCACGGTTAAACAGATGATTTTCTTTCCATCTAACAGAATCCCCAAATAGATTATAAAGACTGATGGGAGGGTTTTATCGATAAGAAGACATTTTTTTTTAATATACAAATAAATCTAGAAAATAAATATGTGCGATGTTATTTGACATCAAGAAGGCAAAGTAACGTTAAACACGACAAAAAAAAGTTAGAGTTTACGTTTTAAATTAGTCTGAAAACAGCTGCTAACGGTAATCAACCCTAAGTGCACGTATTTTTAATACATTTTATTTTTTCCTGTGACTTTAGGTCACCCGGTAAACTAGAGCTCCTAAAAAAGTCCGAAACAGACATAAAATAATTTTTAAAATCCGCTGGATCAACATTAATTAACCAAATTAGCCCTAGCTTTATCAGCAACCTTACGCAGTTAAGGCCCGAAGTACCTGGTGTAAGCAAAAGCAACAGGTGTGCGCTCGTTATACCGCGCGGGCTAACCGTTAGCCACGAACGCGTTTAAGAAGTACGACTCCGACCGGGCAGGCGCGCCCTGCACGACAAAACGAACGCCGCGTTTAGCGCCCAGAGCCGACGTACACTTGCTCCAGCAGACACTTGTGGATCCGAGGACATTTGAATGATGGGCTACTTACAAAAACCTCCTCGCGGGAATTCAAGGTGAAAGGACGCCCGCCTGCATCGTAGTCGGCTAAACAGAAGCCTCGGACATGTCCGCACTTTGTGACTTCTTGTTTTCTTTTCTTCCTTTTCCTTGTTTTATTCCGCCTCGGTGCCTCTGCGGGATAATTTTCTCTCCCAGGTCCCAACAAAAAGTAGGAGGCAAGCGCTCCTCAGGAAGTGACGTCATGACAAATCCCGAAGAAAAGGACTTGATTAGCATTTTTAAAGCGACACGCCTTTTGTTTTTTAAATTTTTCTACTCACTTGGAACAAACAAATGAAAATAATAATAATAATTAAGCGGTCATTTTCTTAGCAATTTATATTTACTTTATTTCAGTTTCTGCTTCATTTATTTATGAGAGAAGAGAAAGGGGCTGCTGAGCTGGTACACGTAAAATCAAATATATGTAAACATGTAACTGGAAATAGCCTGCATGCTTCTGAAAAGCCGCAGCACTTAATGATTTAACCACTCATTAATTTTTTCTGAATTTGAATGATAAAGTATGGCCCCTATTTAACAGCAGCACCCCCTACTGGTTGCTGTAGGAACCGCTGGTTCATTTAAGGGAATTGGTGTGCCCAAACATTATTACTATATTTACACAGAAAGTAATGAATCTTAAAACTGCTGTGGAGAAACGGAAAATGACCTTTTTAAGAAAAAGAAAAATATCAGGAGAAATTACTTTGAAAGTGAATACGTTTTGGTCTAGGGGCCAAGAAAGTTAAAGAGACACCTGGACAGCAAACATTTCAGAGTAACTGTTGCAGTTTCATTTTAAATGAAAGTTTTTTTTTCTCTGCACATATGAATACAGGTGTGCCTTTAAATTTAGCCCATCTTTGAGGTTTTGTGGCCAGGTACACAGGCAGACTTCTGTCAAACGGCGTTTAAAATGCTAAAACAATGCCTTATCCTTATTAATTTATATATTATTGGGATTAAGATCTGAAACGATTCAGCTGTCAGATTTTTGCACATTAATGTTCAAAGTTTTACGCCTTTAAGCTTTGCCAACAATCACTCAACAAATCCAATCCCCCCGCACATTAAAGATGGGTGAAGATCACTAAACTAAGTGCATATGCACCATGTGTCTCTTTGAAATTGTGCATATGCACTGCTGCACAATATTAATAATCTCATCCTAACGCAGCACACTGACCACATGTTTGCATCTGGAACCCGAACAGACTTTTATACCCCAGAAAACTGTGACTGATAGAAGTGGATTGGTGGCAGCGAGAGTGAAAGAGAAGGCAGCGAGATCGGCAGTGATGCAGGCGAGGTGGCAGAGAATAAAAGACGCTAAGATCTTCTGTTGGATTAGAAATGATTAGAGATGGTCTAGGCACGGGCAGAGGAGGGACAGTGGATAATGTTGGACAAAGGATGATGAAGCTGGAGCTGCCAGGCAGGAGGAAAAGAGGACGACCTCAGAGAAGATTTGTGGATGTAGTGAAAGAGGACATGCAGAGGGTTGGTGTGACAGAGGAGGATGCTACGATAGGAGGAAATGGAAGCAGGTGATGTGATGTGGAGCAGCAGGTGGTATACCCCAGAAAGTCCGTCTATATTAACACCGTGTGCATTTGGGGTCCAACATAATTTTCTCCATTTCCCCCCCTTTTTTTGCTCATTAAATCCATCCCATCTTTTTTTTAAAAACCACAAACAGCTACAACTACCAGCGTCAGCACTGTGTCTCCCTTGTGTGACTGATGGCTTCACTCTACGCTTAAAACAGCACTAAATAATTCTAGTCGAGATCTTCAGCCTCTGCTCTCTCTAACGTTGCCCAACCTCACTTTTACAGTGTGGAAAAGCAAGGTGATCTGAAGCCACATCTCCATGCTTTGACAGACAAGCTTTAATTGTTCATAATCAAGCTTATAGACATGTCCAAAGCACTGTAAAAACCAAGATACCAGAGAGGAACAAGCAACTGAGGACAAAGGATTTTTATGACACAGGTAGAAGTTAACCAAAGGTAAAATACGGTAAAACATTTGTCATTACGTTGTGGTTCATTATATATAACACTCGCTGTTATAGATTACCTTTCAAATAAAATGAGAAAGAAAAAAAAGTCACATTTGAATCATCCAAAGGAGAGAAAAAAATAAAAATAGAAACAAAATCTTTCTGCTCACAAATGATTTTCCCTTTTATTTTAAAGTTTTTTTTTCATATACAACATTATATTTACATGTTCTAGTACTATTTACACAAAATTAGCAAGTGGCACTGTGTAGTTAGGAGTTCTTTTTTATTCTTGATCCCTACAGGTGTCTTATTTTCAAACAAAAAAAACAAAAAAAAATTTAAAAAAAGATAAATTAAAAAGAACATTTGAACAATGCTTTATGCCTCATCTTTCTCTCTCTCTCTCTCTCAGTAGGACTACCTGCCAATCAGCTTTCTACAAAGTGCCGTCTCTTCTTATTTGTTATCTTTACAAAAATACAGCTAACCTGAGCCCTCACCGTGCCCGCTCCCCTCCACACTACTTCAGCTCAGTACCCTTGGACACACAGACAGTACCGATTACGTGTCAACAACAAAAACACATCGAACGCAGACGGCTGGAATCCTCCGTCATCGACTTCTCACCACACGTTTTCTCGTCTCATCACAAGTTTTTTGTATTTTTTTTAAAATTCTGCTGCCAAAAACAAAAGCTTCACTTCTTCCAGAGTGCAGAGTCACAGATGTGGGCCTGCGGTGCATTTGTCAATAAAAGCAAAAGTTAAAAAAAAAAAATACCCAGCCCTCCCATGACTAGCCTCAGTTTGTCCTTCTGTGGAAAACAGGCTGTTTGATACTGTACCCACGGTATTCTGCACGGATGTGTCACTCGCCTCGAGGCCGTGCAGAGAGAGTGGGATCCATGTATAATGATCCAAAAAGAGAGGCAGCTGGGAAAAAAACAATGAGGAGAACGAACTGTGGATGTTGCGTGGGCTCTGCAGAAATGACTGAAGTGTGTTAGGCCGATTTTGGGAGAAGGATGCAACACAAGAGAGATTAAGGAGGAGGAGGAGGGGAAAAAGAAAAGAGTGAAGAAGAAAGCAGTTTCTAGGCTCTTCTTAATCCCACCTCTACATGTGGCCAAGGATGATTCAGCTGTTTGAAAGGGAGGCATGAGCACAAAGTGAATTGTTTCACAGGCAAAGATTCAGCCCATTTCTTTTTTAAACCACACTTCAGGAAGGCTCCGTTTCTATTTTTTATTTTGTTTCTTTTGTCTTGTTTTTTCCACAAACATGAGATCAGGTTCGAACAGGTCTGCAGCTTCATGACACAACCTTTCATTCCAGTTTACAGACAAGCAGGCTGAGAGCAGACAGCTGACAAAGTACATGTTAGAGATGGCTGAGGAACAGAAACACACTCTCCCTCGTATTTTTCTCTCTCACACACACACACAAGCACACACAGCGGTATTTGTTTCCAGCAGAATCCGCTGCGAGAGCCGAGATGAAAATCATCACCACACTCGAGCACAGCAGCATCACCGGTTTTTAAAAATAAAACCGACTACCTGGGTTCTGTGAATTAAAATACGAAAATCGTTTAGTCTCACTCATCGTCTCCACTTCAAAATTTAATCATGTCTTACAAAGATGAGGTACCGTTTAGGGAAAAGAGAACTAAAAAAGGGAAATATTGGCTGAATGTCGCGTTTGTGCTGCTTCTGTGAATTGTCGGCCGTTCTGTGACAACTCTCAAGCACCGGCTGCTTTCAGACCTCTCACAGCTCAGACAGTTTTTCTCAGGTTAACGCCGAATCACGTGACTGCTCAGAGTAGCCACACTTCCACCTGGACTGTAAGCATGTACCCGGGTTTG
>VUQG01035978.1:0-14939 GCA_015106755.1 Etia nguti
TTTTCATGGATGCCTGGATGTTAAACTTAATTGTTACACCTGGTAAAGCAGCAACGTTGATCATTTTATTAAAGATTAAAGAATTTAAACAGTTTTTAACTCTCAGTGATGTCGCGGTGTTTGTTTGACTTTGGGACCTGAAGTGGAGTTTGGACCCAGATTACTCCTGACTACGGTAGCCGTAATGCTGCGACAATCCATCAAGCGGTGCGGCTTCGTAGCTTACCAAAGTCGTACTAAAACATTTTTTGACAGATTTTTGAGCGCCGTGTACCACATAAAATTGGTTCGAGGTCAGTAAGCACAACTAGAATTCATACATAAGGTGCACTGGATTATAAGGCGCACTGTCGATTTATGAGAAAATTAAAGGATTTTAAGTGCGCCTTAAAGTGCAGAAAATACAGTAGATAAAAGTGCTGTGTGAATGTATGTTTGAAAATGTGCCTTGTAGTCTGAAACATGTTGGGTGTCAGGGTCCCCATTGCTAAATATTCCTGTCTCTGAGCCCTCTTTACTCCCTGTTTCAGATTCTCTCCCAGTGAGCCTAAAGCAATTGCTGTCTTTGTATTCCCTCATCTGTTTTGTCGAGCTGGTTCTTCATTAGAAATCGCCCCTGGAAAACCCTCCGATCCACCACCTGCTTGCCCTCCCGCCTACGATCTCCTGAGAGTAAACCAGTCCACCCCTCCTGGACCACTATTCACAAGTAAGCCTGAACATTAATCTTACCAATGATTGGAACTGTTATTTTACCCATGTATATTTTCTGGCTTTAACACCCATCCCCTCTCTCCCAGTGGGTCACCATCCCAGGCTCAGGTTCTGCCTTCTGAAGCTCACCCATCTATGCTCTCCCCTTTGTGCCCGTGTTCTCTGGCCCATAGTTTCCCAGTGCAAGGAATTCAGTGTTTCAAGTTCTGTGCTTCTTGTGCACAATAAATACATTTGCACTACTCTCTAGTCTCAATTTGGTCATGCTTTAGAGTCCACTTACCCTCGGTGCTTGCACCTTAACATAAAGGTTCAAACAGCAAGAAATTCATTAGGTCTGAAAATAAAATAAAATAAAATAAAATAAAATAAAATAAAATAAAATAAGCACCACTCCTATTTATTTTGTAGTTCTTTTTTGGGTTGCTGGTTTCCACTGGTTTAAATAAACCAGCCAAACTGAGGAGTTCCCAAATTCTCCCATTTGTAAATCTTTGTCTAGGAGAAATATTACATACATAGTTGGATGATTAATCCTTATTAAGATCAAGGGTCAAAAGAAGATACTCAGTCATCTAAACTAACACCATTAATTTGCTATCTGACACCATACTACACCAGAGAAAACCATGAAGAGCAGAGAACGAGTCTCAAGTTTTCCATTTCAACTAGATCTGACACAAGGACATTCTATCTATTCATATCACATATCATCATCATTACAGTCATTATGAAAGGCACTATGCAGCCTGTGAAGCCTGTATAAACAAGCAAAGTTATCTGTGGCTCTGCAGGGCACGGCCATATCTGTAAAAAAATAGTCATCAGTGGTGCTTATAAATAAATACGTTTGAGTTGTATTATGGGAAATGTAGATTCTAGTGTTTTGGAACCATAATAAATACAAAAACCTACAATTCTAAACATTGTTTTTATCTACAGCGAATCTCCCAACTTTATAGGTTTATAAGTCAAAGTCAAATTTTCCACTTCTCTGGTATAGTTTTACTTTATTTACATGGGAGGGCAGATAGATAGATAGATAGATAGATAGATAGATAGATGTGTGTGTGTGTGTGTGTGTGTGTGTGTGTGTGTGTGTGTGTGTGTGTGTGTGTGTGTGTGTGTGTGTGTGTGTCAATTTTTACTTTACATCTGTAAAATAAGAGGATAATATTACTACCTACAGTATTTTCACATGTGCCTTCATTTATTTTTCTTTAAGTATTTTATTTTGGAACTTGCAACTTTTTTATTAAATTTAATTTCTGCTACTGTACACAGTAAGATATATTACCTATCACCATTCTACAGGGATTGAAAGTAATGCCTCTTAAATGTTCATAAGTAACAGAGTGCAGTTATCCGTCAGCTGTCTGTCACAGTGCTGTTGTTGTTGATGGAATACTCAGGACAAACACACGTACACGACACAGAACTGCCACACTCCCTGACAATATGTGCTATATTTCACAGTTTCCAATGACTCAGGCTTACTATATATTTTTTCTCTCTTCAGAAGGATGAATATTGTGTAATTTACTGGTCTTTACATTCAGTAAAACTGTCAGGAAATCTCAGATTGTTTTATTTTTGTCATGAAGCAAAGAACAGTCACGATAACTCTCTCTAAACAGCAAAGGTTGAACTTGCATTAAAGAACCGCTTATCTTAAACATGCTAATGATGTTTCACTGTACATGGAGCACCTTTAAATTACATCATATGATACGCGTTTGTGTGCATACACAGCGTTGGAGAAAGAAAGGGAGAAATAGTGACAGCCATAATGACCCAGTGAGCCAGTAGGAGAGGAAAGCAGTGTGGGTAGGGCTTCAGCACCAGGCACAAGGTGCAGCACCCTGCATGAATATCAAAAAGCTCCCTCCCTTTGACCTTGAGATTAATATTTAAAAGCTGGCTACAGTCTATACACACACACAGAAACATGTGCACATCCACACACTGTTCACACGTGCCCCGCAGCCTGTGGTGAACTGAAGTCATCCTCATTAACTGACTGTTGGGTTGTGATTCTTTTATCTGTAAATACTGCATAAGGGGAAGCTGCTTATATACTGTACATGTCATAAGAGATGTGAATGAATGAAGGCAGAATGTCCATGTGTTGAAAACCTTAAAGATTCCACACCACACCGATTTGAATGCATACTTTTATACCGCTGTAGGAAACATGTTTGCCTGTTCTTTTTAACACCATGCACAAAGAAAGAAAAAAGAAATATTAGAAGCCATATGGAAAATGGCTGGCAATAATATAAATAGACAAAAACATGCAGAGACACCTTTGTTGCGTTTTAACCTTGTCGACTTTTAGCTTCAGCTTTATGATTTTGTTTGTTGTTTTTTTTGATTAGCATGTGTTTTGACTGTTCTCACAGATCCCTAAATCACATGACCCAACTGTACATAAAAAGAAAAATAAATAAATTATGTAAACAAAAAAAGAATTGTGGCATTAAATGCTTTTTTTTTCCCCAGCCGAGTGGGTTTAGTCATTTTTGTCTGTCCTTTATTTGATTTTGCCCTTAATCTGCCCTTTTGTTTGTTTTTCCTTCTTCCTAACCTCGTTGGTGGAGAAATGAACGCTTTGTATCTTCTGCTGTTGGGATGTGAGGAATGTGTTTTGTGCCATTTTTTCTCTCCTAGCAGGCTTAAATTGAGTTTGACAAACTTTTAAAAGCTGTCACATACCCGCAGCCTTCAATCTCCGTTGTGATAAAAATATGTTTATCAGGAAGTTGGATTTAATTATTTTACAAAATGTGTACTTACTTTAATTTAAAAACATTTCAATATGCAGTACTCTGGTTTGTCCTAAATAAGAGTTACTGTATAGAGATATACACCCTACTTCTGCCACAGATCCGATATGAATGAAATGCTAAAGTCGGATTGCTCCTTTTGGTGTAGATCCCATATTTGGTATTGTTACACCTCTCATTGTCATTCCTGTCCTTTCCGTGGAATTACTTTTCTCCACCAGCCAGATTAAACATATCTTACTGTGTAATGAAAGCAGTGGAAAGTTATGTACAGAAATGTAAACCAGAGTGTAGGAAATTAAAAGACAACTTGCACCAAGCTGGCTGTATTTGTTGTGTTTGCACTGTGACTAAGATTGTCTGTGAGAGACTACGGCTTAGAGCGGATTCATTTCAGTCAAATCAGTCGAGATGTTTGTGTTTCCAAAATGAAGTGGGGGCCTGTATGTCTGTGTTCTTTTGTTTTTTTACACTAAGACAAATGCGATTTATATTGTTTTCTATGTTGGGGATCTTTGTTTCTTTTACTCTTGCCTTCTCAAAATGTAACACGCATTTAATTGAGTAGTTTGTTACCTGCCACTGTAGCTTCATTTATTACACGCAACAAATCTGGTTTCACTTTTCATTCCCCAAAACAACACAGTAGATGCTAAATGACCAAGTAGCTTATAATATGATGCTATACCATAAGTTATAAAGACTATAAAGATGACAAAGACTAATGAAGAGGTCACTCCGGTAAGAAGAAATCTACTTAAATCAGCTGCATGTTTAAAAAAATCTATCCCCGATGTATCAATAGAGTATTGCAAGAGGAAGCAATATGGAGATATTGCTACATACAATACTTTGTCTCACCAACCTGTATTTATTTATGAGAGGTGTTGGGACATTGTTGGTATTTAATAAAAAACTTCATTTGAACCAAAACATAACCCAACTAAATGTTTTTAAAAGTAAATGTAAAAGATGCCATGACATCGGAAGGAGACATAAAAGGCTCTACCTGCACTGAAGTCATGAGTGTGGCAGTAGTAAAATATGAAAAAAATAATCAGTGACTTCCTGACACTGGAACGTCATCATCTTTACAACCAACATAAAGACACAACTAAAAAGAAAATAAAAATCCACCAATCAGCACCACTGAAATAATTTTCTACCTCCCAATAAACCAGTGCAACCAGTGTCCCACTACGTGTTTACACAACTGGGCTCCAGTTTTTTCTTTGTTTCTACTTGTTGCATATAGTAAATGTTTGCTTTTTAATTTATCTTATCAAACCTTTTTTCTCCCTTTATTAAAAAAGCACAAATGTCATATAAAGGATCATTGACCAGACTGAGAATCGCATTAGAAAAAGGCCTTATCCCACCCCGTTTACTAACGTACTACACAACCGATCACTAATAGAAAACAGCCATCAGCTGGGTCCGCTTTCTAAAATGTTACTAGTCAAAGACAAAACAGTGTTTTTCCAGTTTATCCACAATAGGACACACGTGGATATCTGAAATTCTCGGATGTACACAAAAACACATGCACGATCCCTGCTTGCAGCTCTTTTCTTCTACCCGCTATGCTTCAATTCGCCTCCGTCCACCGCTGTGAGGGATGCAAACAAACACGGCAACAAACAAACAAAGTGATGAGCGGACATGACGTCTGAGGCTTAGCTTTTGTTTTATCTTCCCTCTCTTGTTTCTCCCTCTATGTTTAGCGCAGTGTGTGAGGCCCCAGCGCAACACACTCCTTTATGGAGAGACGATGGGGAGGCAACCTCGCTGCCAACTGTGTGATCAAAGCCTCTGTGTGTGTATATACCTGCGCATATACTATATGAGCATGAGAGGCAGAGATCTTTGAAGATATATGGATGGTTAGTAGTCTGGACGGCAGCAACTGCTCAGTTAAGTTGCAATATTTAAAAAAAAAGGGGGGTCATTTTATGATTATTTTACAAATGCTGCACAGACAGTCTGATGCATGATTAACACATTTTTAGCATCTAGCCACCAGATTTGACAACGTGCTGTTTAAAGGCTAAGAGAGAAATTTCTGGCCTACTAAGAAAAGTGAACATTGTTGAAATACAATTTAAAAAGCACCAAAAAATGATTAAGAATATCAGCAATCAGAGTAGAGAAAGTGCACCCTCTTTCACTGATAAGGTTTTACATATCAGGTCATAATGATAATTTAAAAAAAACCCATCTGGTCCTAGGTTTTACATACGATCTCAGATAAACAATAAAGCATGACGTATTGCACTGCGTGGTTATTTCATTTGAAAAAAACTAAGCCAAAATACACAAGCAGTGTGTGAAAAACTAAATACAGAAACATCCGTGAAAACAATCATGACAGTTGCAAGCCTTCGCAGGAGTGGATGTCCCAGCAATTCACCCCCCAAGGTCAGACTGTGCAGTGCTCAGAAAAACTGCAAAAAACTCAAGAGCTACATCTCAGACTCTACAGGGCTCAACTAGCATGCTAAATGTTAAAGTTCATGGCAGGATACATAACGGGACAATGATCCCAAGCACAGCAACAAAGCTACAACAGAACGGCTGAAAAAAAAGAAAAGAATGAAGGTGCTGTAATGACTGTGCACAAACAAATGTCTGCAAAACCTCAATGAACAGAAGTGATGCTGTAAAGGAGAGTGGGACAAACTTCCCTCACAGTGATGTGAGAGACTGAAGAAGTCATACAGAAAAACACAACTTCAAGTTGTTGCTGCTAACGTGGGGTCTGCACACTACTGAATCACAGGGTGTACTCAGTTCTTCATACACTGCTTCTGCAAAAATACTTTTTCTTAAATAAACAATGACATAGTGTAATGTCGTGTGTTTTTCTTAATTTCAGTTTATATTTAACTCATTTTCAGGTCTAGTAAGGATGATTTTGTATTATCTCCTGATATGTAAATCCTTAAAACTGATTGAGGGTGTACTTTTTTCCTCTTGTTTTTTTAACTGTAATTATTGACACTTTCTAAAAGGTGATGTGCCAGAACGGAACAAACTGGCAATGACTTTTGGAGCCGACCACGAGCCAAAGGTTAAAAACGAGGGAAGCCAGTCACTTTGACTTGGAAAAGCACAGATGGAATTAATAAGATTAAATATGGCTGCATTCCATTTGAGGCAAGCTGGCTCCAGGGCTCTGGCACTGTGCATGCTGATTCTCTAGGGGTACTTAATGGAATAGAGCCATCATTAATGACCAATGAATCAATTTTGTATACAAATTCTTCTTGTACACTTTCTGATAAAACACATAGCTATTCATTACGATGTGAAATAAGGCTTAATGGACTAAGAGGTTTTTTAGTGCATTGCAGATTTTATATGAAAAATATTTATTTTTGAAGACACAAAAAAATCCTGATACACTGACCATTTGTATTTAGCCTGAAATTTTTCACTTAAAAAAACATCCACACTTTTAGCTTGTAACAGCTGCACAACTCTACGGCGAACAGTGTAATCATTGTCTCTATGGATGAGAGACTGTCGCCAGAATTTTACAGTTTCTCTGAATTGCTAAAACACTAACTCCCACCAAATTCTCACCATCCTGATCAAATTTATTAAATAAATCATTCGTTTGGTAACACCTAAAACAGTTTCCACCTAGTTATACACAATTTTCAGAGCTAATTTAGTCTATTGGAAAACAAAGCTAAACAAAGAGGCAGATGTTAAACTACAGCCGAGTGTGTAGAGGTAATTATTTTTCACTTTACTGTTGTACTGTGCTCGGTACACATTTTTTACATCTACATTTGTTGTATAGGAGACCAATGCTGAACTACATATGTTGCCTTTTACTGTATTTCAGTTTTGGAAATCGAGGCTGGGGAAATCACACATTAGTTTATATCCACTGATCAGGCTGGGTTGGGACTTTGCTGAGTGAAGACAACAGTGAAATGGCAATAAGTTTAGTAATAGTCTCATTACCTCCCGCATTGACTATTGTAATTCTCTCTTGCATGGTCTCCTCAAAAATCCCTCCATGAGCTTCAACTTGTTCAAAACTCCGCTGCCCGCATTATAGCCAGAGCCCCCTCCTACCAGCACATCACCCCTATCCTTCAGGCTTCCTATGAAATTCCGAATAGTATACAAGCTTCTTCTGCTCACCTTCAAGGCCCTTCATAACCTTACTCCTCCTTACCATTCTGACCTGTTAAGCACTACCTCTTCTGCCCGCTCACTTCGATCTTCTTCTTCTGTCCAAATTGCTGCGCCTTCTTTCTGCCTCAGCACTATGGGAAGCAGAGCTTTCAGTTGCTCCCAGGCTGTGGAATTCTCTACTCCCAGATATAAAAAACATTGGTTCTCTCCCCCAGTTTAAATCTCAAACCTATCTGTTTAAGTCTCCATAGTCACTGTGAGCTTATTGTTATTATTCTACTATGTGTTTTATTCTATTGTTAAGTGTCCTTGGGTGTCTTGAAAGGCACTTTTAAATCAAATGTATTATTATTATTATTATTATTATTATTATTATTATTATTATTATTATTATTATTATTATTATTATAAGTCAGATTCAGTCTGCTATCAGTCTGACTTGATCTGAAAATGGTATAAGCCTTATGAGGGCTACAATGCATAAAAACATTTAGTATGTTTGATTAATGTTTTGGTACAATACTTCTCTTGGGTTTGGAGGCTGTCTATTTCTGTTTTACTCCATTTTTGTAACTTTTGTAGAACAGCAAAACCTCCAGATGAGCTTGGAATGACTCGAGTTCCGTACCATGAACACTGCGTTTTCCATTTTTTGATAGTAGGGTGTAATGAACGCTCAGTAGTAATATTGTTTTGACTGGTTTCATGCTTTATCATGCAGTCTTGAGCACAGACAAGAGTTTTTTGATGTGTTTGTGGGGATTTACCAGAAGAGCCAGAGGTTTTGTGAATACAGTTTGAGAATTGGATTTTAGAGTTCTGAGAAAAGGGCGGAAGGTTCCAAGAAATGTGCCTCAGCAATTGTGGTACAACTGTAATACATCAGCGTCAGCAGGCCAGAGTGAGATTTGAAAGACTCCAGTAAAAGCTGACATTTGTACTGCTGCCTAATTAAGATGTAAATCAGAGAGTAAATTACAGGCTTCTAATGAGGAGCCAATAACAGCGACGTTACTGAACCTGTTCTTAAAGTTCTCAGTTGCAGTTGCAAATCTTCGTAATAGTTGTCAAGATTTGAAATAATCTAAAGATACATCCTTGTCCTGAAAAAAGGGACAGCTTCTGGCTCAGATATCATGTATTACTCACGTTCCTAAAGAAATAACTACATCGGTGTTTGCATTTGTGTCAGTATTAAAGGCTTTCTGTTGATACAAACTGGATTCTTGTAACTATCAAAGGAAGAGGCACAACCAGGCAGGGGGTACAGTATTGACATGTCACACACCCAGTGTAATTCTACAAAGCTTCTCTCTATGATTTCATCCTTCCCCCTATCTCCTTGCTCTCTTTTTTTGCCTTATCTTTCCTTCCGCTGCTGTTCTCATTCTCTCTCTCCCACCGTCCCACTATCTGTCCTTCACCATCCCTTTCCTTATCCACCTCTTTCTCATCTTCTACGTCTCCCTCTCTCTCAGACATGTGATATCTCCTTGCATCTCCTGCTCACTTCCTGCACCTTTCTGTTCCTTCCGCTTTCACAACATCTCCACTCCCTCTTTCCATTTTTATATCCTCCACTCCCTGCATCTGCTCGCAGCATCTCTGAACACATCCCTCGTCTCCCCTCACTATATTTATCTCTTCCTTATCTGGATCTCCCGCCCCTCTCCTTCCATGCATTCCTATCTGTCTATATCTGCTGCTCTCTCCCAGTCTCAGTGGGCTCAGCTCTCATAAGCAGAGGGTGCAGAAGAAGGAATGAACCTGAAATGGTAAATTGCTTATTTCTGACAGTTCAGCGACTGCATTAAGCACCCCCCGATTCACACACACACACAAAAAAAAAAACTTAGATGAAGGCAGCAATGTAAAAGAATGTACGAAAAAAAACAGAAAAGCAAACAACAAAAACAAGTCATATTCATCACGGTAATTGTGTGGGTGCTTTGGGTACGCGAGTGGCTGATGAGGGATGGCGCTGCTCACAGGCCTCCCTGACGTCCATGAATCACAGCCAGAGTTGCTCGCCGGCCCTCAGCCGCCATAAAACAAAAGATGGAGATGAAAAATGCAGCAATTAAGTGATTTGATTTCTGCTCTACCCTCCTGTCCTCCTTTCTTCCCCCGCCCCCCTTTTTCTGGCCACACAAACAAACACACACAAATATAAAATCCAACCGAGCGACAGGACGGTGCACAGAAACGAGACACAATGACAAACCTCGACTGTGACAAAAAAATTCCACTACAGAATACCTAAGAAACAAGAATATAAATATCACATATGTACACAAAATGAATGAGAATTTCCTTAGTATTCACAGTAGAGCCCTGTGTAACACTTACATGATCACAGGGCTGACCTTAAAATCAAGCTGGTGTGACAACACAATACATAATGTTGCATCATCTAAGATTAACAACCTGTGATTAACTAAAAGCTCAGAAACTAAATTATAAGTGAGTGAACGTAGCTGAAGGTGATACAGTAAACTGTCTTTGTCGCAAGGTCCCACAAAAATCTACAGCTTCAGAAAAAAAAGGCTAATTTCAGCAGAGCAAACAGCTTTGCTGTTGTTATCTTCATAATTAGCAAGCAGGTTAGTTTAAAATGCAAGCAGTGCTGTACAAATATTAGCCACACCTCGCTTTGAGACGGCAGGTAATTTACACAGCAGCCGGTGACAATGGTAATGCTTCACTCGTTCACACTTTCATACAGTCGGGAGGCAGTGAGATCTAAAATGGGATTAGGTAAAGCCCATGCAGCATTGGCTAAGGTAATCTGATTTTTAGGGGCAAAACACACAGGCATGTGATAGCTATGAAAAAAAAGACTTTGGCTACAGCTCAGGCATGTCTATTAATTGGAAGGTTGGTGGTTAGATCCCTGACTGCTCCGGTCTGCATGTGTCCTTGGACAAGATACTAACCCTGAGTTGCTCCTGAGTGCGAATATTAGACAGAAGCACCTACACATAGAAAAAAGTGCTGTGTGAATGAGACATGCTGTATAAAGTGCTTTGAGTGCTCAAGCCGAGTAGAAAAGCGCTACATAAGAACCAGTACATTTACCCATAGCCGTAAGTTTGAATGTGAGCACACGCGTAAGAAATAATTCAGAAACCGCATAAACTTTATCGTTACATTATTTTTCTTTCAGTTTCTTGACAATAAGAGGAGAAAGTAGGGTTATACGTAATGTGGAACAGAATACCTGTGCTGGGACCTAACAGCAGAATAAAGAGTATGTGGCTCCTGTACAGTATTTCTACTGGTTTTCTTGCTTTATGATTCATCTTATAAAATCTTTTGGCTTTTATGATATTACTCACCTGCATGCACATATGTACTAGACTCTACTGGAGGCTGCTCTCAGTAGTGCGTTTAAATCCACATTACTGTTCATTACTGTATGTTAGAGTCCCTCAGGGCAATGACTGCAAGAACAGCCACCAGGGGGCTTGTCACAGTATATGCTACACAAACTCTCAGAGTATATACTAATGAAATCCTCGCGTGCAAACAAATCTGACAATAATGAAAACATGAAAATAACATCTTTGGCACTGAGTTGAAACTCTCTCTTCCTCTGTGCATCTCAGGAGCAAACATATTAGAACAATTTACCTCCTACATGCAGCAGAGTGCAGACTATATTTAAACAAGGCACTCTATGAGAAATGTGGATGCTTTAACGTTGTTTAGCTTTTGGGAGGAGGGGGAAGGGGTGCTGTTTAATGGGACTTGGCTAAGCATGTGTAATTAAGAGCAGGGGTAAGTGGTGAGTTGCAAAGTGCATTATCATGTATGTGTGTATGTGTTTGTGTGTGTGTGAATCTGTGTGTGTGTGTGAGGGATATGGTAGCAGCATCAGGCCATGATGGAGTGCTTTGCGGAGCCAAACACCCATTCAGCAAGCCGTGGGCTCATTAATCCTGCCAAACTCCACTTGTTACATACACGCACAGGAAATCATGAGGCTAGGTAAACAGGGAACTGCTGTGATCCATCACTGCACACCAGGAACACACAGATATAGGTCCACACACACGCACACACACTCACATGTAAAATGATAAGCTTATACCCATACAAACACACGCAGGTCTGCACGCGCATGACAAATACACGGATGCAAACAAATTTACACACTGAAATCTTTTAGTATGTGTAGTATATGATGCTGTTTCTCCCAGCAGAATACGGGCCGCGCTTTATGCTGGGATGTGAGAGGTGAAACCAGAAATAACCCCCTGCATCCCCCGTAATGTAACAGAGAAATGGCATCTACTGCTGGTAAAGGCCTGCAGTTGCTATTAGTAGTAAGAAATACTGCCACAAAGCCTGGAAAGAAATCAATAGAGCTTGACCCCAGTTTGACCTCTGGTTGAACGGAGAACTTATGGGACCACAGTGGCCTTGATATTAGCTTATTTGATGTGTTATTTCCCAACAACAACTCTCTTTTCTCTCCATTTCCACTTTCTTTCTTTCTACTCTTTATTTTCTCTATTTGCTTGCCGTTTTGTTTCCATCTCCTAAGTGCTTATGAATAAGCACACACACACACACACACACATCTGCATGCATACACATGCCAACCTACACACATCGTATGACAAATGCAGTATAGGGCCAGTTACACAGCCCAGTGGTTAGATGTAATGTTGGAGCAGATCTGTTATATCTATACGCCTCCCTGGCTCCAGCATTTACTGAAGCCATCAGCGAAACAACATTCCATATATCTTTGACAGAGAGGGGAACAATAGTATTTACACCAATTTAGCCCTGGGAGGGGGAGATTTCCAGTTAATGGGCAACTTTTTTTCCCTCCGCTTTCTCTTCTTTTAACATTTTCAGAATGGCCACCCTTCAGGAGGACAGATGAGACATGCACCAAGGCTGCGACTCACATGCTAATAAACTCCATTAGAAAACATGTAAATAAAAAAACGCAGCAGCAACAAAATAAAATGCTTCAAAAAATTATCTGGTGCCTATAACACTGCACTCCATGACAGGTACTCTCGCTATAAGCTGGTAAAAAAGATACAAAATCCACCTTTTAATATAGATGACTAGCAAACACACAAACAGCAGGAGAAGTAAAAAGGATAATTTCATGTTTTGATGACTAAATATTTTACAAGTATTGTTTTCTCTCTTCTTTTGCTATGAATTGTGTCCGTGTCAGCCTGCAAGCTTCACTCAACTCATAGTGTTTACCCAGCGTGGTCTTGCCGCGTTGTGGCAGCCTGGGAATGGCTAGCATGATAAGGTTAAATGTCATCAGTCACCAAGGGGCCAGTGAAGGGTTAGTTGTGGTGCAGGTTCAGGTTTGGGCTAGCTGCAAAAGGTCAGAGAGGTCAGATCAGGTCAAAGAAAGGACAAGCTGTCCACTGGGGTTAGTAAAAGGTGACAAGAAAATTAGGCTGTGCAGTTTTCAGAAGACATTACAAGAATTTAAAGTAAGAGATTTTTAAAATAAGATTTTGTCAGTATTGAGTTTTCTCATTATTCTTTCTTAGAGATGTTTGAGTTGTGTCACAGAACTAATCATAAAATATAGTCTATATTTTATAATATAGTCTACTCAAATGTTGTGATTTTATTCTGTATTAGCAGAATTGACCTGAAATTTTTTTTAACACCTTCGCAGATTTTTTTCTCACATCCTAATTTTTATAATATTACTTAAACCTCTCACCTGTCACTTCAGACCACAGTGATGTAAAATGGAAGACAACAAATATTATAATCCTGTAATTTTTGTAAGTTATTTGGTGGTTTGATGAATGAGATATTGTGGAGCATTTTGTTGCAATATTTTGTTAGCTTCCCGAGTCCTGTTAATGGTTATATGAGCTCTCCTTACATGCCCACAGTGACTGCTGGCATGTCTGATGCCACCTTCTTTAGGATTTTAGTGTGTTAACATGTTAACATTTGCTAATAAGTGCTGTTGATCTTCTCTCTGAGAAACAAAGAGCGATAATCAATGCATGTTTTCATATCCAGCAGGAAAATCTTGCAATGGTCTCCTATCTGGTCTACCCAAACATGTTAGGAATCAGTTATAGCCGATACTGCTGATTCAGACAAAAATCTAAAATGTAAATTCAGACTCCTCTCATCTTCCATAGTGTTTTTTAGAATATTTTCCTTGTATCTGAAGCAATTAATGGTCGTGTGCAATCCTACTTTTCTAGAATGCTTTCAACATATGAACCAGCAAATTCTTTCAGGTCAAGTACATTAGCTGTGTAAATGTTCAGGACAACAACGTTTATTTAGATTATTTAACGAACACCTAAAACTGGTTATTTAAAACTGTTTTCTTTTTTCTTTCTTTCATGGCATGTTTATCGTGTGCATTTTTTAATTTAGGCATGCAGACATGGTCAAGACAAACTGCAGATGTTCAACCTGAGCATCAGAATAGGGAAGAAAGGGGATTTAAGCGACTTTGAATGTGGTGTGGTTGTTGTTGTCAGGTGGGCTGGCCTGAACATTTCAGAAACTGCTGATTTACTGGGATTTTCCACACAGTCAGTTCCAGGGTTTACAGAGACTGGCCCAAAAAAGAGAAAATGTCAGCTGATTCCAGAGATCGGAGGAGAATGGGCAAGACTGCATCAACCTGACAGGAAGGCAACGGTAACTCCAATAATTCATAACATACAAGAAAACCAGACTGGGCGCCACTTCTGTCAGCGATGAACAAGTAGCTCACCTGTAAAGTACCTGCACTGTACACCTGCACACCTATACAAAGTGTATACAATATAATTTCAATAGCAAGTACCCAATAAAATAAAAATATCCCTTAGTTTGATCAAAACGAAGCACAGCTGAAAATGATTGAAATATCATTGGTTATGCATGGTGGCCACATTATGTATAAAGCATATGAAGTAGTTATCTAATTACAGTGTTGGGGAGTAACGGAATACATGTACCGGCGTTACGTATTTAAAATACAAAATATGAGTAACTGTATTCCGTTACAGTTACCGTTTAAATAGGTGGTAATCAGAATACACTTACTTTGTTGAATTAAATAGAATACACGGCCGTCACTTCGTGTTTCATGTTTCATATCTCCTCTCTATGCCTTCTCCATTTTTGGTGATTAAACACAGCCTGCGCAGATTTAGCTCAGTTGGATAAGCATAGAGTCATATATGGCTTGGCTGGCAGTGGCTGGCCCGGGTTCGAATACGACTCACAGCCCTTCTTTAAATTTTTTATTTTTTATTTTTTTTAACTAAATTTCCA
>VUQG01035979.1:10064-33288 GCA_015106755.1 Etia nguti
TTTTTTACAAAGTTGAATAGTACACAGGTTTAGGGTCAGGGACAGTTTTGTTTTTCTTTGGATTCCAACATAATAAAAAATAAATAAAACAATTTTCATTTTGGTTTTCAATTTTTCGCTTTGGCTCAATGGCTGTAATCATAGAAAAAAAAAGTTTCTTTGCATACACTGTACATAAATACTGTACTTTTTTTAAGTGAGTGTCCCTTGGTCACGTAATAGCACAAAGCTCCTTTATGAAGGAGGTCTTTAGGATACATTAGATGCATAGAAAGGCACTTACAGTCTACACATTTTGGTGTGCATTAGCAGACCAATTGTTTATGGCCTGAGTCTGAGGTGCAGAGGAGATATTGAGTTGAGGTGAATGGAATAAGGATACTGCAAATTGTGTGTGCACACAGACTTATTGGTGATATCACATGTCTTAACTTGGTGAGTAGCGGTCGATGGTTCGGGCTTCGGAGAGGGCCTGTGGGGGCAGTGGTTGGCCCAGGATGTCCATCTTGTCGTGGGTGAGGCCCAGGTGTTCAGAGGCCAGTTTGGAGAGTGGATACAGGCTCTCCATGGCCTTTGCATCAGCCACCAGTTGCTGCTGCGCTTGGATGAGAAGCTCACTGGCCTTCTCTTGTTTCAGTCCAAGATGCTCTGCTGTGTATTTACTCAGAGGATAAATGCCCTCTGCAAAGTCCAGCTTCAGTTTGCCATCTGTGGTCAGGCTCCCTGCAGTCCCTCCACTGCTGTGCATCTTCATGTGGCTGATGAGATTGCGCTGCTGAGCGAACTTTCCCCCACACACCTGACATTCATAGGGCTTCTCCCCAGAGTGAATGCGCATGTGCTCAGTGAGGCGGTACTGCCGGGTGAAGCGCATCCCACAGGAGTCACAGGCAAAAGGTTTGAGGCCCAGGTGGCTACGCATGTGGCGCGTCATGGTACCGCGCTGTGTAAATTTCTTGCCACAAATACTGCAGGGGTAAGGCCGTGTCAGCCAGTGGGTCTTCTCATGTTGGCGCAAAGTGGCTGGATCTTTGTAAGACTTGTCACAGGTGGAACAGCGGTAGGGTCGAATCATCTCCCCGATGCTCGCTGGATTCAGCTGGCTCGACTTGGTCTCCAGGTGTGACAAGCTATTCAGAGTGTTGCCGCTGTTTAGGCTTCCATAACCGTTTGTGTTACTGCTCATGTTTTTGCTGCTGCTGTTATTGCCGTTTCCCATGTCCCCGCCTGAGTTGCCGTACAGCTCCTCTTCCGTGTGTGTCTCCACATGTGCATTGAGCTGCTCTGAGCTTGGGAAGCCTTTGTCACAGGGAATGCACACATACAGATTGTCCCCGAAGCTCTCCGGCTCGTACGGCATGTGGAACCTCCCCATTGGTCCAGTCGGGGACGGGCGACCCTCACTGCTGCCTGTCTCTTCTGTGCCTGACCCGCTCTTGTCATCTGCTCCTTCACTCTCCTCCCCAGTCTTGTGATGGTTATGATGCTGATCTCCATTTTCACCCCCTTCCTCTTCATCTTCATCCTCATCTTCATCTTCAGCTGTGTATGATAGCGGTTCGTGCTTTACCCAGCGGTAGATGTTGCCCATTTCTCTGCCTACCTCTCCGCCTTCCGTGGGGGTGTCCGGACTTGGGGGGCATGGGTAGCGGTCTGTCCCCTGGGAACCTGAGCGATGCAGGTGGGGGAGGTGCGGGGCTATCGGTTGGTTGAGAGGTGGAAAAGGCGGCGGAGTGAGGGAGCCTCCCTGGTCGGTTGATTCCATTTTTTCTGAGGGGAAAGCTCTGCCGTTCGTCCCCTGGATAGGACTTGTGCGGTCACTCAGAGTCCCATCTCGCTCCTCGTCATTATGAGTGTTCCCCAGATGGGTCTGAGAAGGTGTGAGCTGAGACTGAGAGGTGGGGCTTTTCTTAGAGAGATCAAGGCCGAAGCTGGGTGAGCAGTTCCTCTCGGGGAGGGCTGAGCGCCCAAGCTGGGAAGGCAGAGGTGACTGCAGAGAGGGGAACACCTGAGAGCCCTGGGTGGAGGTGGGAGCATACAACTCCCCAGTGTGAACGGCTAGTCGATGTGGAACTAGCTCCTCTGGTGGTAGTGCCCGGGGTCCATGGCTGTTCAAAATTCCCCCTGGAGGACAGGATTGAATGACAGGAGTAGAAACCCTATACCTGCCACCACTCCCTAAACCCATGCTATTTGGCCCCATCTTTGAGTAGGGCAGAAATGCTGGACCTGGGCGGGGAGGGTACTTGCCATTTCTTCTTAGCTTCTTCTTGCACAAAGCCACTAAGTCAAGCAGTTGAAGGTAGCTGGCTGCTGCCAAGACAGCCCCTAGATTTGGTTCATTTGGAGAAGTGGGGTCTCCCTCACTAAGGCGGCCTGTGTAGATGTAGTCCAGAATTACCCTGAAGACCCCTGGACTCACCATCTCGTGGTCGAGGTTGATGAGATTGTCATGGACCACCAAAGACTTCAAGTAGAGGCTGCTGGCAGCCAGAATGTTCTTGTGAGCTCTGAAGAGGGCGTTCTGCACCACGATGATAACATCACACAGGAAGCCCTTGGTGCGCTGGCTGTTGAGCTGCAGGAGGAGATCCCTAGCATGACTTGGAACTTCCATGGCATCCAGCATTGTCTTCAGTCCACCACCTGCAACAACAGATATCTGTAAAACGTCATGCAGCAGTCATCATTTGAAGTCACAATAAGCCAATTAATGTGCAATTTTCTGCACCACTAAAAATATTATTGATGCATTTCATAATCACAATCTATCAAAAGTTACAATAAACACATTACATTAAATCAGAGTATATTTTCAGAAGTTTGAGTGCCAAAAGCTTTAACAGCAAATGGGCTAATAATGTAAACCATTAAAAAAAAAGACCTTGCATATGGATGCACTTATTAAGATGAATTAACCGCTGTCAGATTTTCTTTCAAAACACAAACAATACTTAAATATGTCTTAATGGAAGCTCACAGTTATGCTTTTATGATTCGTTTATTATTTGCGTAACAGCTATTTAAGCAGATCGACAAGCCTTGACAGAAAAGGGCATAACTTATGTGTGGAAAGTGCACCGAAAGGCCACTCGGTAGAAGTGAACTTTTGCAAAAGGTGAGCAGTTGCAATGGTTTTCTCATTATAAGAAATTCAAGTCTTTGCATTCACTTCCTCTGCAGCAAGCAAAAAAAAGAGAAAGAGCTCAAGACAGAGAACCACAAATATATATTTTGTAATTGCTGGCTTCCTGGTAAAGTATTCCAGAAGTGCTGCGCACAGTTTTAAACAAAGCTTAGGGACAAATGTTTTGCTAATATGACAAAGAGCAGGTATAAACCTGTGGGGGAAGGACACATCCAAAAAAAGATAGGGCTTTCAGCTCCCCTTCTTGCCCAGTCATATAAGGAACACTGAGCGCACGGGATGTAAATCAACATTAGGTGTTTCAATACTTTACGTTGAGGTAGGTTTCAAAGATCCAGTGTGCGCCTACACACACGCGCACAAACACACACAGGTACACGCTCAAATACCGACAGTAATTGTTCCACCAAGCTTAAAATAAACTATATTGGCTGCATGAATAAAATCCCACGTATTGTTCAATCAGTGGCATCTGAGCATAGCTTACTTACAAGATTAAACGTCTCAAACTGTCCCTAAGGGCTCAGTCTCACTGATGGGAAACAAGCAACTAAATAAATATCGTGTCATCCATCTGATCACTGTCTTCCTGACACCAGCTCATTCACTTCTTGTTTATTTCATTAAGTGTACACACTCAGCATAAGAATGGAGAAGTATTAGTTTAAAAAAAAAAAAAAAAACCCTGACAAATGAGTTACTGAGGAATTATGACATTCCTGAGCAAAATGTGTCGCTTTTTTCCTCCAAAAATCATCCATTGCTAAAACTGAGCATTTTTTTAAATGCTGATTGTTCAGCATTAGAGCTGCAAAATCAGACAGAAATGCCATCACTCACAAAATGGAAAATGACAAGTCACAGTCAAGTCCAGCTAGTGCTCGTGTGATAAGCATCATGCGATAAATATGAAAGGAAATATCTGTTTTTAACGACATATGCCATTTTGAAAAAAATAATTCATTTTGAATTTGTTTAAAAGGTTCTGTCGTCATTTCAACACGTACAGCTGAACTATTGTATGATCGTAAGTATATCTTTTAAAAAGCCACTTCTAGTAAGGGTAGTACGTGGGCTCACACTCCATCCTGTTTCCAGCTGTCATGTGAAGTGCATCCACCGCTGGCTTCTCTTCTTTTCAGCTCTGATTACTCAGCAGATATAATTTACTAGAAATTTACATGAGATCAAACGTATTTAAGAGCTAAGTAGATATGAAGAATTGACCAAGTAATTTCCATAACTTGCTGTGCTGTTGCAGAGTCTTTATCGCACTGAGCTGATTACTAATTACTCTGAGCCGTATGTTAACAGACTCTGTGTACATTCTCTCCTCTATGTGGTTTGTAGTGCATATTTAAGCATCAGAATTGCATCAGAAAACTAAGCCTTCTTTATATCCTGATTTCTGATTAAATACTTCTTCACAGTGCATAAAAATCTTTTTTTTTAATTAACATATTACAATATCTATGTGCACCTGCAGTGTCCTGTGGATACAGCCTAACAATTTTTTTTAGTAATGTTTTGTGATAAGGACAGGCAAAGTGTTTGCGGGTTTACTATCAAGAAAACAAGGATCTCTTTGCTTTTGCTCTTTGAGTTGTTTGAGAGGCTACAACTTGCCCTTTAAATTGTCTAAACTCCCGACTTATTATAGCCCCTGACAAAAAGTGAAACATTACAGTAAAAGATGTAATATAAAACGCTTGATCTTGAGGCCATGTGTAAGCTGACTGCATCCTGTTAGGAAGCTATCGATGATTGCAATATTTAGTCAGAGAACACATCTTAAAGAGAACCTGCTACATGCCGTGAACTTGAAAACACATTTAAAGCCTATAATATGCCACAGAAACAGCTTGTTTTGTTATGTTAAACATGCGCTGTAACGTTATTCTTCAAGACTGCACATACAGTGCAGTTTCCTGAGGGAAGCTTACAGCTCCCTCGAAGATTGATAGCTTTCTTTTTAAAGACCCCTCAACAGGGTAGAAAATCTCTTATGATTGTTATGTAGTTTATGGAATGACATTCACCTTTTTGCATTAGATTAATAGTCATTGTTCCAAAGTTTTGTCTGTTTTGTCACTTTTGTGGTTTGGGGTGAAGCAAGACTAAACTTCCTACCTCTGCATACAGCCTCAGTCATATAAACACGCCACACATCTGCTAAAACGTTGTGCTGATGTTTTATTTTCTTTCTTTTCAATTTGGGACCCATATTCCTATAGCCTTGTTTATTTTAGAATAAATACAAAGTCGGTGTAAATTTTTCACAAAGACTTTTACTGTACTTTTTTACGACTTCAGCCCACCTAATTTATTTTGTCATTTTTGTGACTCGAGGGAGGCAAACTGTTTTAGAGTTTGAAGTTTGAAAAAAAGGAACAGACCGGGTGTTTGCAGTGATGATTAGTGATTATATTTGACAGTGTTGGTTTTTTTCGTCACATCAGTAAACAAGATGGACAGTTAATCATTTTCCTGTTTGATTTCTAGATTTCTATAATCCTATAAATCATCACACATTTAGAAATAGACTTATGATAAAGACATGAGGCTGACATCTTCTTCATCTAGATTGTAACTAAGTTAGCAATGAGATAACGAGATGGTCATATTAACCATGACATTATAATAATCCACACTTCTATGTTAGTATTACGGAGGTAACCTGTTTTTTATTTGTTTGCTTGTTTTTTTAAATGATATACTAAGGTTTTTAAAGCAAGTCGTTCCTTTTTTAATTTCAATTTTTTTTTCCTAAGCAATTATCAAAGACAATATGCATGACAATAATATCTGCAGCTTGATTGGATACACCGGATTTATTATTATTCTAATTTTCCTGTGTGATTATTATTAAGGAGTAAACTTGACTTAGGTTCGGTGTTGGCTTTGATTTCACTGTTTTAAAAAAAATGGAATACTACATGTCGCAAAACAAAAAGTCGTCTCCTGCCTTCGTGAGTCGCCGAGAGGACCCGACCTCTCGGTTTCTAATGTTTTAATTTGCCCTTCACACACTGAGCAGTAAACCGAGTCACGAGTGAATGCATCTCCTCTGCGCTGCAGCGCCTCATCTACTCTCTGCTTCTCTTTATCTCAGCCAAAGAAGAAGAAGAAGAAAAAGAAATGAAATCATCTCCAGAATCAGGCCGTTTTCACCTCATTGCGCTACGATGTGTATCACACAGCTGTTTCTTATAGCAACTCTTTTTCCCTTTTCAGACCTGTCAGCAGCACTGAGAGAGCATCTCTTTCCGGGCAGCTGTGTAAAGTCTCCACTTGTGCAAAGGAAACCAGAAATTTATACACTGCAAATCACCCCCCACAAAAAAAAAAAAAAAAAAATATTCATATAACGATCTCCTGGGTTTCTGTCCTCACCTAAGCTCCGCACTGCTGTTGTTACACATAAAGACAGATGCCCAGTGAGGACTTCGCTGAAGGATTTTGTTGCAGCATCCCTGACAAATTCCTAAGACATTTATTTTTACTAAAAACAGCTTTTTAAAAATTTATTAATATTTTTTATTCTGAGTTTTTAAAGTTTTTAAAGTTTTTTAAAATACACTTTAATGTCAGTCAATATAAAACACGTTAAAATCTGATTTTACAGAGGGATTTTTTTCTTGTTTTGTACTCGAAACATGTCACATTATTTTTATTTGCCAACCGCCGGTTACATCGGCGTGATCTTGAGGAAATATACAAATTAACAGCTTCCTCTTTACGTGACAATTTTTTTTAAGGTAAGGAACAAGGAATTAAACAATTTTATGTTTCAACCAACGCGAATTAAATGCGCTATAAAGAACATGTGCAAGGTTCCGTGTCCGAATTAAAACAGGATTTTAAAAAACAGAGAAAGACGCCATATGTTGTAAAACAAGTTCCACTAATATCTCATCGACTCCAGGAAGTTTCCTTCTGAAAGCACGCACAGAGTTCAGTCATTATAAATAGAAATGTCATCCTTCCCCTCTTCTTGCCTCTGTACGACATATCAGCTCTTACCTGCATGCCCGATGTCTTCTGCCATCCGATCTAAGTCTCCCTTAATGATCATCTCAGCAGTCTCTAGGAGTCATATCTGACGTTTCAGCTTTGAACTGCCAGCCTCCAAAAAACCATGCCAGTTTTCCGAGCTCGTCTGCCAGCTCTTTTTTTATGATTATTAATTGATATGAATTTCTTTTCGCTCCTTAGGTCCGTCCTCCCACCCACTTTCCTCCCTCTCCCTCTGTCTCTGTCTCTCTGTCCCTCCTCTCCCCTCTTTCTCGTCCCCTCCTATAAAAAAAATACGTGCTTAGTACAGCATCATTTTCCTCCCTTTTTTTCAAGTAATTTCCTTAGCTATTTTTGAGTCGGAGCAATAACGCGCACAGGGATGATAATGGACCCTCTATGCGCCCTAAGTGTTTTAGCGCCCCGTGTGATGTCAGTCTATAATAAAACTAAAAGGTAAAATCGAGGGCAGGAACTTCATGTGACCCCGACTTGAACTTCTCAACACATCGTCTTAAAGAGACAGGCAGCAATTGTATACATATGTGTGTGTTATACCTATGATCCTTAGGTAGCCCACCTTAATTTTAGAGAGAAGCGTAATGACGGAAATAGCTTGGACCGCGAATCAATAACATGTCAGGAGCTTAAAGCATTCAGACTTCCTCCAAAACGACTCTGATTTTATTTTTTCCTTCAAAACTCAGCTCAAAATTCAATCAAGTTCAATCACAAATCACTGAGGGAATAAATGTATTGATATTCTATAATTGAAGCCGTTTCATTGAATAAATCAATAAAATGGTTAAAATGAAAGTGTATGTGTCCTTTTCTCCAGACCTCCCCCTGACAAAAACCTGCCATAATACGAGCCTTAATGAAAACAATTAGCCTGCATTAGAGGGAAAGTTAAAGCAGGTTAGATAAACTTTGGACACCTTAAAATTCTTTCTCTCGCGCGTGCGCGCGCGCGCTCCCTCTCTCGCTCAGGTAAAACACCTGTTGCGCAGTTAAAGCCCTCGATCATGACCCGGATTGGAGACTGAACCAAACACCAGTGTGATTTTGGGATACAAAGGGAAACTAGCAACTCGATGACATGAGGGCCTTTTCTTGGCTACTTAAAAATAATCAAGCTCTTCCTCTGATGTCATATTTTTTTTAAGATAAGTAATGAAGTCAAAGCTGTGCGCCCTCGCATGTAGTGCCATGAAGACGGTTTTTAGATAAACAGAAATGGTATTTCCCTTTTCTGAAGAAGTCCTTTGCAGTTGCTCTATATAGTATTAAAATTAATTACGTGAAACTTTATCTAATATCTGTTATAATACAGTTTCCTATTCTGTGCCAGCACAACGTTTTTTTCACACCATTTCCAGTGTCGTTGAATAACTTGCATGCTGTGTTGTTGAGCAAATATCAACAGAAAACCTAAGTCTGAAATATTGTGTATCAAATGAGCGGTGGTGCTATAATCCAGATGTTACCGTCTCTGTCAGTACGGGTTACATCAATCTGCTCAAAAGGAAAAGACCTGGGGAAGCATACAGTAATTGGATCAACTCATCTCTGTAATTCAATAAAACTGCTCATTCTGACACGTCTGCCTGTATGCCATCCCCGCCTTTCTACCCGTTTCTCAATCTTACCTCGGACTCATGTCTGGTGCTCTGGCCGTATGTCTTCTCCCCTTTTCGGCATTCCCTCAATAAGATCTCCGCAGTTCCCTCAGTGTCCAGCTCTCTCTCAAAAACTTCTCTTCCGCGTAAATCTGAAGCCCCCTCTCTCCCGGTCTCCCCCTCTTTCACCTTCTTCCACACACTGAATTTCTCACGTGTTAACAAGACTGTCTGACACTTCAGACTGTGTTGAGGTCCGGTCGGACCAAACCTGCCGGCTGAGACTTTACGCGCACAGCGACACCCAATGGCAGTGAGTCCCAAAGGCCTTATCAAGAGAGGGACGCGGGTTGCAGTGAAGTTTGGGGGGATGAAAAGGTCGGAAAGCGCTGGCCTTTAATTTGTGAACGCCATATGAGAAACGTACAGTAACTTATAAACCAGTTATATTGATAAGATAGTCAGCCACGTCGTTCGTCAGAATGTCAAAGAGAGACGGCTGCATATTAAGGGTAAGCAAAGGGAGAGTGCCATAGTCATCGTTCATTTTCACGATAAAATGCGTAGTTATGTAAGAATCATTCAGAAGTACAAACAGCCCCCAGCAGCTTCCATTTAAAAATTAAAACAAATAGCTTTAGGTACTTTTACTTCTAACAACTATATTACATTATATGATTATCTTGTTGAGTCATTAACACGTTAAAAGGTCTTTAATGATGTAATGAGTCGCATTTGAGTCGATTTTAAGTGCTTTATGTGCTGCATAGCAGGGTATTTATATGTGTGGTGTACTAATTCTTAATTTAAGAAGCGACTGCATTTGCCAAATGAAGCTGACTACAAGTACAGTATGTCTCTCAGGAGAAGCTTAAAGTAGCAGTAAACGTTTAAGTAAACGCTGTACCTTAGTATCTTTTCACGTAGAGTAGTTGAGCTGAACATTAGTGAACATTAGCTGTAGACTAATAAAAAGCCTCAGACTCCGTTTGTATCAGTTGCACTCTAAGCTGTCATTACAACTCAAACAAAACATGTGCACAAAAATGCTGTGTGTGTTTATGTCTCCTAATTGGTTTCAGTACCTTTGAAAAAGTACATTTTGATTCTGCCTGCAAACTATAACAAGCAGGAATCATCACCTTTAACTGCATTTGGATGTATTATGTTATTCGGGCCTCAAGCCTTTCTATTTTTTATTTTTTATTTTTTATTTTTTTTCAAAGACCGCAGACTGAAATTGATGAAACAAATTATTTTGCCATCATATTGAGAGAGACAGCCGATGTGATTCGGTGAAACACTTACCAAACTGAGGCCGATTCATGTTTGTTTTGATCACAGCAGCAGCAGCTGACAATGTCATAAAGCACACAGGGCCTCTTCCTCTTTAAATTATCCAACCTCAAGGTGCTGGTCTTTCACTGAAATGCTCTGCCTCAAAACTTAGAGCCTGGTGAAGTTGGGGAAGGTATTGTCCCTGACTTCCATGTTCCCTTGATGAACTGATGATAACCTCACAGACAGAGAGAGACAGAGTTTTCTGTAGGTGGAGATAAATATCTTCTATCAAGGATATGACAGTGTTTCAATTCATGGTCCAAAATAGTTTCCACCAAAGGAAACATTGTTGTGATGTCATTTTGTCAGGTAGGCTATATGTAGATTTCGCTCTCTGTAATTAACACAGATTTTAAAAGGATTATAGGGCTGGCAGTATTTTTATCCACTTAAATCCTAATAGTCTCAATGTTTACACGATAACTGTCTCTGACTTTTATTAATTCCAATTATTTGTTAGCAGAAAGCATTTAATATGACAGATTAGACATATGTAGGCTTTATATTTGCCTAGAAATTTTCAGTTGCTATATGATTTTTTTATTAAGGAGTTTTAATATGACACATCAGTAAAGAACACTAATTGATGCCTTAAAATGTAAACTATTTTTTGAAATACTCTAATCACAAGGCTAGAATAGGTCAAATCTAAGAGTGAACAACAGCTTTTTAACAATCAGCAAACTGTGATGCTGCCTGTTGAAAAAAAAGTCTCCAGCTTTGCGAAATTGATATAAAAAGAGACACAACCATTTAATCTTAGTAGCATTAAGCAGCCTATCATTCTCTATGTGCAATACTCAAAATTAGTCATTTAAGGACAGGGGGGGTTGGGAAGAGTAACTATAATTTGCAGTAAATATGTAAATGTAGTACTTTCATAACCAATAAACAATACAAGAACTTGAATAGTTCCAACAATATGCATTCAATCAACCTTTTAAGACAGGTTTTATTCAAGCCAAACTAGAAGTCTGTCTTCAAAGCCCAGAGTTTGACCAGTTTACTGATGCATCATAACCAATTAATATAATTTTTTTATATCACATGTTTCTGAGAGTGCTATAACAACACTTAAGGAGGAGTACCACCCAAGCATGATCGCGTTTGTTGCTTGCAAACATATCGATAGGCTGTCTAATAGTGAGCACACCAGAACAGCTTGGACACATGAGATTAAAGGCAAATACAGTGGTTTTGATATGAACAACAGTGGCATGTGCTCAGTCTCTGAGGAAAGAGTCATCACGTGACTGCGCAGTCACGATTTCATTTGTAGCTAGGGACTTGTGTTGCTTGTCATCCCCTGTCTTTCCCTCTCTGTTTTATGCCTCTTTGTTGCTGACTGTCCAATAAAAGCAAATATGCCACAAATAAACCAGTTTTTCCCAAATATAAAACTACATAAAAGTTTCTTAATTTCAGTTGTTTTGTGTGTCTCTAGGTACAACTATTGTCTTCCCAGACAGCCTTTATCTCTTTAATCAATCAGCCTCCTGAGGCCTGTGCTGGACATTAAACTTCAGCCTGTCAAAACACAATTTAACATGCCAAACCTGAATGGCTGAACTTTTAATGAACTGAAAAGGCCTCCAAATTGCTGGTTGTAAGCAATGATTCAATTAAAGTTGCAAGCGCAAAGCCCCAGACACAACCCAGGGAGCACATCCCAAAGCCTGCGCCTGACTACTTTCCCAAAGACCAACACTTGGTCAGGAACCAGAGCTGGAGATAAGGCAGGCTGAACAGCTAAATCCCTTAACATTTTGCTGTCACTCTCTAAATCACACACCTTTCCCACAGTTTCTCCAAGTGTGAGCATTGCAAGTTGTACATGTGACATATCTCACCAAAGGTTGGTGGATATGGAAACACAGTGAGGCGTTGAATAGTCTAAACGACTGCAGCCAACTTCTTCAGACATCTGCGATCAGATATGTTGCAGGGTCATCGTGTCTCTAAGGCCCAGTCCACCTTGTTTCAATTAAGACTTTGAGTGACGAATATTGCAATCACCTTATTATTGCTCCATTTCTGTCTGCCAGCAGAGACAAAGCTGGTCTGGACAATAGACAGGACAGTCTTAGAGTAATTTTAACACTTTGAAACAGACTATCTGAGTGTAATGTTCCACACTTTTCTCAACTACTAACATCAGGTCTTTTGCTCATTCTCTTTTCCATCTTTCATTCTCATCAATCATCTTTCCGTCCATCCTTACTTTCCTTCCTTCCTTCCAGTGGACATGGCCACACATATCTCCAGATGCTGGCTGTGGCCGCCTCACCATACCAGACGCACACCCCTCCAGCTTCAGATTCCCTTCACCACCAAAAATTGAATGGTAGGCTCAACATTTACACACAGACCTCTCTTAATTCATTGTAATGAGCAGTTGCGCGACAGCTTTAGTGCATAGGCGTGCAAGGCATGTCATCTGAATAAGCAGAGTTGTTGTGTGCATTTGGCCTCTATTCTGGGTTGCCCATCTGATGGTGATGCACAATTATCTTGCCATGATTAGTGCCAGATAACAACTACTTGAAAGACAAGAGTAGTGCGGGGGGATGAATAAATGCAAGATAGTTTCTGGGTTGAGAACACTCTCACCATAGCATATTTTATTCTCTAAACATTTTTGACCTTCACCAGGGTGAGATATGAAAGTTTGTTAATGTATCCAGTCAATTAATATAAATTAAATAAAAATATACAAAAATATTGGAGCCGCTTCAAAGATAATCATAATAATAAACAATATTTATTTAGCATTTTAGGAAACTGGATTTTTCACCTGTTCTTGCAATCACTGCGATAAGAGCCTTAAATGAATAGTAGTAATCCTGTATGGTAAACAGAATTAATTTAAACCTTAGAAATGGAAGCAAGGCAGGTGAAAACATTGCATTACATGTTGAAATTGTATATCTTTTTTGATTGTACATATTAGTGATTGCAGCGAAATTGTGTTTTAAAGGTGCAAGGAAACATTCTTTGGGCTACCATAGAGGTAAAAGCACAATTTCAAAATGTTCATTCAAGGTCTACTTCTGAGCTTTAACCTGAGCTCAGTGACTTTCCCTCAGCTGAGGGAGTTTATCCTGTTGTTTATGCAATTATAATTCAAATTTCCATTTTCTTTCACTTGAAGAATCAAGAAAAATCATGTGAAATAAACATAATACTGACACTGATATGGCATACATCCAGTGCTCACTCTCTATTTAGCTGCGGTTGGGTTTCCACCGCCTCCTCAGAGATGCACATGTATCTAGCACTTTAGCAGTTAAATGCTCTATTATCACCAGATAGTTGCCAACTTTTTCTACAGTTTGAGGCTGAGCAGGCATGCAGTTGGTTTTTTCTCTTTTTTTAACGAACATTTGCCTTCAGGACAGTAAAGTTGTGGGCAGAAAAGAAAAATCCAAAATCATGAGCTGAAAGATGCTAAAATGCTCTTTAAAGCAGATTAACTGCACTTGGGTCATTATTTTCTGCCCGCGTATGACTGCCAGACAGTTATGTGATCCGGTGTTAAAGGGAGATTGAAATGGGAACATATTTTTTCAACTGATACTGAAGCTGAGTAAGTAGTGCAACACATATCTGGCCTCCCCCTGAACTGCAGTGTGGGTATCAGTAACTATGTTAAAATCTGTGTATCTGTGTGTGTGCACATGTGTGTAGGCCAATCCAACGGGCGCCTGTGCAGCACATGGCTGTCCGATGCATGGTCTCTGCTCCCTGGTCTCTCCTCATTAGCCTCACACAATGCAAACATTCCCCTTCCCTCCCACTCCGCCACCCCTCCTCTCTCGCTTTCTCTCTCTACCTTCTACTCACAGTGCACACAGGGGGAAGAGCAAACCTTTTGTTTTTTGTGTCCAACCTGTGCGCAGCTCCAGCCCTCCTCCTTTTTTCTCCTTCTCCCCTCCACTGACTAAATCTCTTTTCCGGCTTGATACTGCCGAAAACCATATGGTGTGTGACATCATCAGGGCAGGAAGCAGGGAGAAGGGAATGATAGAGCTGGGGAGAGATTGGCTTGCCAGGTCTCTGTGCAGTGATATCAGCAGAAAAGCACTCTTGGAGGCCCGTTGGGGGGTGAGAGCAGAGCAGGTTGGAATTTATTCTTTTCATTTTTTAAAGATTTCACTCCCACCTGGATAATCAGAGGGTGAAGGAAGAAAAGTAGAGAGCCAGCTTGCACCTTAAAGGGAATATTGGTGACATTTGTTAACATTTGAGGTCATGGATTGTTGGCCTTGTGAGCCTATTATAGACTGGTGTGCAGGTGTTGCTGCAGCGCTTTTGTTAAAAAAAAATGCCCCAAACACTGTGGATCAGAGGGATTTCAGATTGTTACAAACCAAATTTGGACCATCTTTAGATGCTTTGGATTCATCCTGTTATCCTTAAAACTTCTGCAGATCATCTGTCTACCTCTTCCTTTTCGTCGCTGGCAGTCCCAATCTGCTCACCAGGCTTTATGTCTGTCAACCCCCTTCCTCCTCCTTTTGTTCTCTGGGTGAACTCTCCGGCTTTGTTGTGAGATCCTGGTCTCCATACCATCACTCCGGACCCATCCAGCTCTCTATCAACACACACACATAGATACACATAAACACTCAGTTAGACACTCACACAGTCAGCATCTTTGTCTTTCACACACAAACACACATGCACTAAAATACCCTTTCCCCTCTGATTAATGGCAGAGTTGGGGAGTGTGCCAGGTGAGAGGAGAGGAAAGGAAAGGAAAGGAAAGGAAAGGAAAGGAAAGGAAAGGAAAGGAAAGGAAAGGAAAGGAGAGGAGGGGCTGCTGCTGCAGCTGTGGTTTTGGAGTCGGTCTCAGCACCCCCTTGCTGCCCCCTCTCCATCTCCTCTCTGGCTCCTCCGGGGACACGAGCCTTGGCCAGGCCCCAGGAACCAGGGAGTCAGGACCAGGCTAAGAGGGAGAAAAAGGGGAACAACAGAGGGAAGGAAGGATAACACAAAAGAAACAGAAAAACAGAGCTGACCTAATATGCAACTATTGTCAGGCAGCACCTACAAAAACAGGGGAGCGCGTGAGATGTTCATCAAATGTTTATGAAAATGTTACAAAAAGCATCACTTTTCCAAAACACTTGCTAAAGTTTGTTTTTTAATTTAATACTGGTGCTGTCATTTGGTTTTACAATGCATCAAAAATGTAATCAGCTCTGAGTTGACACAATATTAATATTACTTAAAAGCCGGATAATCTTTTTTTGTTTTTTGAAAACATGATGACATTTTACTGGAATATTTTTTTTTACATTTTTTAGTCATCTTCATTGTGTCGTATGATTTTTGATCAACAAAAGCATGCGTGAAAACTCATTTACATTTCACATTCTCACAGCCTACAGGTTGGTAGGTGGAGTGAGCTTCAATTTATTTTATTTTTTTTGTGCTTAATACTTTATAACAATTACAACACCTGTGATGTGCTTCAGCTTCCCTGCAAGCTGCATTTGGACAAGGGGTTAGGAAAATCGATGGATGGAAAATATTTAAGCAAAAATAAAATAATTAGTCAAATTTAAATATTCAGATGTGCGAGCGATAATACACATAATAATGATAACTTTATACTAAATCTCACTATTACTCAAGCAAACAAGCTCCATAGCACGTAGGCAGCATTGTTTCTAAGGAGTGCCTCGGAAATTTGTGCCAAAATAATTTTTGCCAATATCTACTTGATTGCAGAACATTTTTCCCCTGTAAACACACAAAGGCAGCTAATGACTGCTTCATATCTCACTTTTAGAATTTTGCTGTAAAGTTTAATTTGCAGTAAACCATATGTGCTGTTCAGAGTGCACATAGTGCCATATGTAGACACAGGTCATCTACAGATGCTTGCCAATTACTGTACATGTATGATAAACCTAAGGTTACTAATCAAATATATCTGTGCGCAGAGTGTGTCAGCAGCACTCTCTGCTCCATTAAAACTTAAATAGGTCTACTTGAGGCAAATTATTGCAGTAATATTGTTTATTCTCAGAACTGTAACTCTAATGAGTTTGGCAAAGAAATAAAATAAAACAAGTACAGTTTCGCATTTTTAATGAGCATTTGTGCTTGGACCAGATCCAGCCATGTTGGCCTGAGGATGGCATGAGAAATGGCCGAATTTAGAGGATGAGCCTATGAGAAAAACCACTAGTTGAACACTTTTGGTCTACACTTGGCTAGCTTGCTGCTCCTTTGTACTGTATAAACTAAATTTAGCATTAAGTGCAGAAGTGGAAAGTTTTATGTAAACAGAAGAGATGGTGTGAGTTGTCATAGTTGATGGGTGGGGCAGAGAGTTTGTTTACAGAAAGCTGTTCTTTTGTATCTGAGATAAGCTCGTCAGCTCCATGCTTTATTAGCACATGACTTTACTGGTAGCCTGACTCTTGTTTGGGTCCGCTTGTGTGTGATTGAATCCCAAATGTAATCTGCTCACCCACTCTGCAATGCAGTCCCGGCTTAGTGTGCGTTTGAGGCCTATCCTCTCGCTCTCTCGCTTTTCCCCCACTAGTCAGTGTTTTATGGGCTGTGTGCTGCGGTGCAGTGACCTCGCTCTCACCCCGGTGCCACCCAGCCGGTGCAGGATTCAGGCGCGCATGGCCCCTGCCAAAACCCCATAGCGCCACATCTGCAATCCATAAACGCCAGCCACTCTCGCTCTCCTTACTCCCTCGCCCACACCGCCTCAGACTCTCACACTCCTCCATTTCACTCTCTCCCTCACTCGCTCTCTCACCCACTAATGTTTTATTATAATTTCCAAATTCTATGCATCCCCCTTTTTTTCTTTTTTTTTTTTACATTCCTTTGACTGCTTCCTCCCACCACTTCTGGCTTTATTCAGGCAGAACATCAACTAGTTCTTCCCTTATCTCTCACTCCCTCGCTGCCCCTTTTCGCTCCTTCCGTTTCTTTATCCACATCCAACGGAAAAATCTCTCACCCATTATATCTTCTGTGAGAGCCAACTGAGTGTGGTGGCAGTGAGCTGGGAACCACAAGACATTCCTGATCCAAACAGCACTAAGTCACCAGCATTCAAGTCTTCAGAGGGTGGCCTTTGCCAAACACACACTTCACTTATGGGCTGGATTCAGTCTTACCACGTCGCAGTTGGTCCCCAAACAGCTAAATGTTTATCTGTTTCAAATTGATAGTGTCAGGGAAAAATGTAGTGCACGCATCTAAATACAGTTCCATTTTTGTATGTGTTAGTGTAAGAGCATTCTCCATCATCGGGGTATTGAAGTCCCCCCCCCCCCTTTAGCGGCAGAGCATACTCTGCCTCTCAGCCTGAACAAGATGTGCTCAACACATCACTGTTGCTGTGCCCCTGTATGAATCCATAGCAAAGTACTAAATATATGAAGTGTTACCTCAAAACTGTCCAGTGCTCCCACCTTCCCTGGCTCCAAAAACAGTAGGGACATTTGTCTTTCTTGCATTGTCTTTTTTTTAAAATTTATACAGTTTTTTCCACTGTTCTCAAACAAAAATGCACAGGGTGAACTTTTTGCCTCCCTCCGTCTTCTTTTCTTGGATCATGTTCTCCACTTCATCCAAAAGTCTTCACCTTCAGGTTTCCCAGACATACTGGCATGCCTTTATGGTGCAATCCCAACAGAGTCCGCGGATGAATCATGTTGCTGCAGGCATGCATGGGCTCAGTTTTTATGATAAATATTGCAATTCATAAATCAGCGTTCTCCAAAGAAAGAAAGTACGGCGCAAGGGAGGACGCAAAAGTGTAGAGCATTTCAGCTTTAGTTTCAAATTAACGGGGGTTATGATCTGAGTGTGTGTGTGTTGACTAGAACTGAAAAGAAGGCTACAGGTCAGGGCAAGACCACCATGAAGAGCCAAACTGCCAGAGTCTGTGTGTGTGTGGGGGGGGGGGGCTAAACGCTGCTGTCTTATCAGTGCTTTTATTTTTGAGTGCTCATACAATGTCATGCACTCGATTCGTAAATTACATCAGGGAATTATCATGTACAGGAAAGTGTAGCAAGAGTGAATTTGCGGAGATCAATTTGTATTCAACCTTTTGGCTTCTCACTCATGTAATAGAGGCAATGCCATGCATTTCAAAATGGCTTAAATGGTTTTAGTCTTCTATTTTGTGCCATTGCTGTTTCATTCTGTGCTAAAATTCCAGTCATTTATTAGGTCTTCAGACTATATATTTTTAAGTAAACTATACTGAGGCATGTGTATGATAAAAGATAACATAATGCTCAAAGCTGCGATTTTTCCCAATCTTAAACAGTATTTCATTAAACGATTACAGAAAAGAACTTTTCCTTAAAAGTGCGACTTGGGAGTTCTTTTTCCATGATTAAAGTTCCTCACATATCTCGGTCATTATCGATACATAATTTCGTCCTAGCTTTCTACATTTTAATGTGCGTAGGCATTAAGCCACACATGCATGACTTCAAAGAGCTGCCCATGTAATGAGCTCAATACATGCCTAATGTTAAATTACTGAACTTACCCAGTCGTCGTGGTACCAGCTCTCAGGTTTGTTTAATCATAAAGTACTCAGTGCACTCAACTATTTGTTTAGAGGCAGTGACTTAAATCTTTTTTACCCATTTAGGAAAAAAGAAAAAGTGAGATGCTCTACAAACACTGAGGAAGCTTTATTAATACTTATCCATTCCTGCCATCTAGTGGTCAAAACAAACACTGCAGCATGTTTGAGGCTTCGATGTAAAATGCAATGAGATAGCTTAACTTTGGATCAAAATAGATTTATTTAATACGCATTCCAATTTTCGAAAGTGTCCTGAAACCACATGGATGTTTCTGTTATTACATGTCTTGTCATTTTGTCCCTCCACTATTCCATATCCAAGTCTTCCATTTCCACAGTGCCTTCTTTCTTCACCCAAGTTAAAGGCGCAGGCACATAGGGGTCATACGTCCACCGAGGATACACCCTCTTGTACAAATTCATCAGCACAGTGTCTTGAGAGCGTAGCTGATTGTCAAACACGCATTTCATGTGACCGTGTGTTCCTGAAAAATAAGAAATGGCAGTGAGAATCCACAGCAAAAAAGGCTGCTGACACTGAGTTTTATTCTTAAATTTTCTCACCTAAGGCCTCCTTGATGTGACCTCTCCGACCCCATTTTGTTCGCAGCTCCACTGGCTTGAACCACATGATATCATCTGTAAAAGAAAGTCAAGAAAATTAAAAGGAAAAATTATGAATTATGTCTGCAGTGACAGTAATAATAGTACGAGAACGTCCTCTCACCCCTGTTGAAGAACATGTAACGAACAACAGCAGAGCGCCTGTTAATTTTGAATGGGTGTCCACTCAGAACAATCCTCTTTAGCACAACACGCTGAGGGTCACAACTGAGCAGACTGCCTGTAGCCACAAGGTCCTGGATGCCTAGAAAGACACAGTAAGAAGAACACGTGCTCAAATGCCACTACAGAATTTGCTTAAGTGGATAATTAATCAAAACCACCAACAGGATGAATGGTCTAAAGTTTAACTTGAGGGCAGCCAGGCCACTAATTAAATTTACTTGTGTTGAAGTAAACAGGACTTTCCATCTCACCATCATTCCTTTGCTTAAAAAGCAGGACTCCTGCAGGGGGGAAGGTGATGGGGGCATACAGTGACACTACAGTGGGGGCATCTGGTCTGAGGAAGCGCTCCATCTTATGCTTGTCAGCTAAAAAAGAAAAAGGGGAGGGGAGGGGGGATTTAATAACAATAATATATCCAACAGATATCTTGTTTCCAGAAGTAGCTTTTAAGATCATTATACTAGTAAAGTATTTCAATTAGCAGTTCTTGTTTTGTAAAGAACCGAAAGTCGACCTTTCATTATGAACTACATGGTGGAAAGAAATTTTTGTGTTTCTGACTTTTTTAGCTTAAGATTGACACATCTTAATTAAAATTTCAATAATTTCAAAGGTTAAGTTTATGTTTTTTACTGGATGATACCTTATTGTACATTTTTTTTTTCAAAAGAACACCGCTTAGCATTATAATAACAAATATTACAGTAATAGCACTACCATAATGCAACTGCATATAGGTGGTTCTGTATAAGGACACCGTCTCAACATCAGGGAAAAAAAAAAATCAAGTGGTACAATGAACCCACCAAGTTCCAGGTGACCCATCATCACTAAATTCATGGAATAATAGATCCTAGATTAGCACCAGGTGGGTTTCAATATTACAAGATGTACTTGTAATATCAACCAGATGTTAAATGACTGTGTAGAGTCTGCATCTTGGCTGGTTATGATATCTGATATTTTTTTTTTTTTTTTTTTACTGATTTTTGCCCTCAACTGCATGAAGTTACAGGATCTTCTCTCACTGAAACAACTGAAAATAAAGTGCTCTGCTTTTGGAAAGAGGCAAATATAAGTAACTCAAAACGAGCCACTGTACATTCACCTTTATCTGACATATTTTACCTTGCCAAACAGAAGCAGGTACGACAGATTTATATAACAAAGCAAATCTCTGGTACTTGTATAATTTTCCAGTGTGTATAAACTCACCAGATAACAGGATCTCTTTTTTTCCTCATCTCCATAATTTTCTTCAAAACTGCTTGGATCCTTTGCTCATACCGAGGCTGCTAGCTTGCGGCTAGCTCTAAACTCTGGATAGTTTTAGCTTTAACCACGTTACTTTGTTAGCTCACTTAAAATCCCCATGTTCAGCTCAGTGAGGGCAATTTAACTGTTTGATTTGGTTTGTTGTTACAAACGTTATCGCGGTTCGTGGCTTACTTTGGCAAGCTTTATCTCTTCTTGATAGCTAAAGCTAAGAGTTTCCAAGCTAAATGGTATGTTAGTTAGACTGATCAGTCAGTTATCGGTCAGAGTTGAGAATGCAGGAAGTTGGACGTTACAAGCCCCTGGCCCTGAACTGATACATCTCTGGCAATGCGTTTAATTTAAGTTTGTTTATGCAGGATCACTGCTGCCACTTCTTCAGCTGAATGTACTGGGTGAATTTGGCAGGTTTTTTACCTGATGTGTGCTGAGAGAAGATGGGAGAGGCTCGGAATCTCCGAAATCCACAGTGGAACACAAGCTCCTCTTTAGATTTGATCGGCTCTGTGTTGCTGGGGTGTCTCCGCACCAAAACATGCATGACTGACATCTATGCACAGAAGAAAAAAACATAATGAGGTCAGCAAAACTTATTCTGTGTAGCTGGTGCAGCTTTGTTTCCAAAAAGGAAACATTTTTAGATGTGAATACCTTCTGTTCGTGGGGCAAGAGAGACACCAGAACCAGAGGTTTGCCTGACTGGACACTCTCCATCACAGAAAAAGGCACATCAATGATGTGCAGGGTCACATACCAGCCATCCTGAAACGAGGAGGACAGCAGAGTGAGTGAAGCCAAAAATCATGGTTTAACATGAGAGCATTTACAGCTGAAGACAACTACTGTTGTCTACTTCACCATGGCTCCATCCTCCTCAGCTGCAGCCTCAGCCAGTATGCGGCGGCGAGTGCGTTCAAAGCTCTGGAACTGGAATATACGCGAATAGTCAAGGGGCAAGTTTTCCATGGGGTCCCAAGGTGACGAGCGGAAACTTTTTAACCCCCTGTAGCGCTGGTACCTGCGAGAAGAGGACGGCAACCCGAACAAACAGGAAACAATAAATATTCCATTCCAAAACAAAAACAAAAAACATAAAAGAAACGCTACTGACCTGATTCTAGCTGGAGTGTCGAGGGGTGTGTCCACCTCATCGGGAAACATTTCATTGGCTCGAGCCTCACGGTAGCGTTTTAGGCCTTCTTCCTCGGCAGCTTCATCCATGTGTTCATCATAGCGCTGATCTGCACCCGCTCGCTCTGTGGAGCAGACCTCTTCCTCCTCCTCCTCCTCTTCTGAATCACGGCATGAACCGGGGTCCTGGTCCTGGACACAGGACAAATTTAGTACAAGAGGTTTGAACAAAGAATGCAAGCTGCTCTCTGACCATAAACATAAGAATCATTGTACTCATTTTTAGTGATCACTGAAGAAGCTTTGATGGTTTGGCATTTACTAACAGCAAATGCAGTGACAGAGACAGAGAACCTAACATTATTGGTCCAGCTATTGGTTAATTCAAGGAAGGAAGGAAGGTCATAGGCCACGAGGGGAATAAGGTTAGCCTCACAGTAGTTTTAGTTTGGTCGGCCTTGACTTTATTTCATCCATCTCTGATATTTTTGCCACCCAAACCAAAATTTATATGAAATGTTCTGTGTCAAGGCCAAATTTCAGCATTTTACAATAGATATGACTCAGATAACAAACAAACTATATTTTTAAAATCACGAGACCACTGGAGACATTTTTAAATAACCTTTTACCAGCTATAAGTCTGGCTACCTCTTTTTAAAACCCTGAGCTTCTAACCCAAACATACTGAGTTAAACAGGTGTCCTGGGTAGGGATGGCGATATATTGAATATACTTCATGTATCGCAAGTTTTTCCACGTACGATGGTTAAAATGGGTCTATCGGAACCACTGAGTATAAATTGCCATGGCAATATTAAGCTTTTAAGAGTTTTTTTGAGGGAATGCATCGCTAATCCTCCCTCCAAAGCACAAAATTTTCTGCCTGGCACACTGCGCTGAGCATGCATGTTTATATTCTACCTGATAGGGAAAAATATGGTGACAGCTGGAGTTTCAGACGAGCGAGGGAATGAGACTGTAACTGAAGAGAATTCAGACGAGCTAGTTCCAAAGACAAACATTTACTGGCAGTGGTTTTGGTTTCAAAAGGAGCACGTCGAACAAAACGCCATAATTTGCAAAACATGGCGTAAAACCATTGTCACAAAAGGTAGCAGCACCACAAATTTATTCCACCACCTGAAAAGTCATCCATTGCAAAATGAAGAATGTTTTAAAGTCCGCATGTCAACATCTTCCCACACACCACAGAAAAAGTTAAATAAACCAGCCATGAAGCAGATGACACTCGGATCTTCGCTTGCCAAAGCAATCCCATACGACAAAAAAAAAAAAAAAAAAAAAAAAACTGGATGT